>VWPW01020001.1:0-71163 GCA_013389825.1 Crypturellus undulatus
CATGGGGAAGAGGGATGGAGAGCTGTGTTGCTGTCCCTCATGGCACCAGCAAATTTGTCCCGTTTGGTCCTGATCCGCCCTTATCCCAGAAGTTCTGTCACCAGGAGGGCCCTGAGGGCTCCTGCGGGCCCTCCTGGTGGGCGTCTCACAGAGCCGAACCCGCCGCTGCTCAGCCANAGAGCTGTGCTGCTGTCCCTCATGGCGCCAGCAAATTTGTCCCGTTTGGTCCCGATCCGCCCTTATCCTAGAAGTTCTGTCACCAGGAGGGCTCCTGAGGGCTCCTGCGGGCCCTCCTGGTGGGCATCTCACAGGGCTGAACCCGCCGCTGCTCAGCCACGGGCCTGCAAAGCCCTTCAGAGCCCTTGGCCACCTGCACGTGTCCTCTCTTGTCACTGCGGAGACTGGACAGTGCCGAAAACAGGTCACCTTGACTTCCCCGTGGGGCTGTGTGGGGCAGCATTCCCGGAGAGGCAGGCTGCAGGGGAGCACTGGGGCTGGCTGGTTCCCACCAAGCTGGCAGCAGTGCGAGGCAGCTCCCCAGGAGCTGCAATCCTCCCCAACCACCAAATCCTGCTGTTTTGTACAGCTTCTAGGTGCCCGTAGCACTGTCAGTGCAGACACACTCCTAGGGCCACAGACATCAATGTCTCAGAATACAGAATACAAGTCAGCGTATATATACATATACACACATGAGGAGGGGGAGGAGGAGGACGGTGTCTGCATTCAAGAAGTCACTTAGAGAAGCAAAAACTTCTATTGCGTGACATTCTAGAACTATTTTATTGTATTGTGTGTATTCTAAAACATCTATTCTTATAGACTGCACGGGTAGCTCCTTGGGCTGTACAAGCCTCTTGTCTTAATAGAAAGATGCAAATTATCAGACCCTATGAATACAAGTCAAACATTACTTCATTACTCAGTGTTCTCCATTAATTATGTTCTATCATTTATAATTGTCTGTATTTTAATACCCTTATCTTTCCCTAACAACACAGACAGGGACATACGACAAGCTAGCTGACGTGCAGTTCAGGTTGAACTTTATCTCAAACTACTTTACGTATATGCTGTATCAAACTGTTCAGAGACTTTCCCATAGGGAAAACAAGTGTTTTCCTAGCAGCATCCTAAAGACTATCACCAGTGGCCTGAATTAAGCTCGTGTATCAAATAAATACAAGCATTGAATTTGAGAGACAACAAAAGAGCAAAATGAAGAGCAGTGCTTTATGTTGAAACCCTCCTGTATTTCTGAGCTTTTGCCTTCCTTTGTAACTGAGATGATTGCTTTTCAAGGCAAGCCAGTGCTTTCTGCTCAGAAAGGCTTTAGCAATAGCCCCCGGCCGCTGCTTATCCCTGGCTTCCTGCTTGCATTCTTCACCTGCTCTTAATTAACGCCTTGGGCTTCAGCTGCTGCCTCAGTAGGATAAGAAGAAAATACTTTGCAAATAATGAAGGAATCAATAAGTATGTCTAGAAAGACATAATTCATAATGGAGCCTGACTATTAGGCAATATTTTATTATGCTGAGCTGGATTCATAAGAAGTGATTTTGAAATTAAAAACGAATCCAAATACTATAGAAAATTGTGCTGTAGAGAATGATTGTGCCTTAGTCAGGTGATGAATTAGACAATTTAATCATTCCTGCAGATTCAAGCTTCTGTTATTCAGATAAGTGCCCAAACCATATGGCCTCTGTTAAAAAGAACACTTAACTGGACCTTATTGCTCAACAATAAACACAAAAGGAAAAATACTGTTTCCCTCAAAAATACAACATCTTTAAAGAATCATTTTAATAATTTTGACTAAAAAGACCGGAACATCCTGTTTTTGGAACAGGACAATAATTTATCAATCCAGATGCTTGAAAGGGCTCTTAACATATGGAATTGTATTTTTCCAAATTAAAAACAAACAAAAAAAACTTTTAAAAGTTCAAGACGTACCTTGTTCAAGCTATAGCTCTTTTTCCTTGTCCTGATGCCTCAAACACAGGCTGACTCTAGCTTGGGAGACATAGGCAGTCCTAGTTTCTCCCTGATTAGGCCCAAACCATTTCTATTTAACTTTAACCATCTTGGTTAAGTGTTCAGTTCAGATAATCAGTCTTTGGATGAAGCCAAAGACACAAAAACAGGCTATTTTGTCTCGTGGGTGTCCCCCTACAACACGGAGGGGACCTCAGGGAGGAACAGCGATGGGGCTCTGGGTTCTGACACCTCTGCCAAATCCCCCCATGGGAAAGCCCCCCAGTGACTGGTATCGGATACATCACATCTGGCACCTCTGACTGAGGCTGCAAACTAGAAAATGTTTGTAATCACTGCAGGACTGAGATGTTGAAAGAGCTTAGTGACACCTAAGAAAAATCTCACTTTTAAACTGATGCTTATAAGGCTTAGGGAGAATTATATGGCATGAGTCTCAGACAGCAGAGGACCAGATCTCATAGCCCATCCATGTATTTTTCCTACCATCTTATACAAGTAGAGGATCTTAACTTCATCAATATACCAATATTCTGAAAAGATACAGAAGTTAAAAATACTTCATGATTTTTTTCTGAATTCAATAGTTTAANGACTGAGATTTTGAAAGAGCTTAGTGACACCTACCTAAGAAAAATCCCACTTTTAAACTGATGCTTATAAGGCTTAGGGGGAATTATATGGCATGAGCCTCAGACAGCAGAGGACCAGATCTCATAGCCCATCCATGTATTTTTCCTACCATCTTATACAAGTAGAGGATCTTAACTTCATCAATATACCAATATTCTGAAAAGATACAGAAGTTAAAAATACTTCATGATTTTTTTCTGAATTCAATAGTTTAAAAGTGTAAATAAAAGACAAATAATCCTTAAGTTTTTGAGCATGACCAATCACTGTCATGAGACCTTCTATTAATGTTCCAGCTATAGATTTGGTCTCATGTGGCTCCAGTACCTGAGCCAGGGCTCAGCTGTTGATGCAGATGATTTGGAAGTGAGTACTCTAAGGACATTTTTAGTCTTAGTACATCTTTGCCCACTATTGTGCTCTGTATTTATCCATAGCCAAGAAAAGTTCTCCCAATTAGCTATTCACCCACGATCCATGAATAGCACAACTGTACATCTACATACATTCTCAAAATGTCTGGGGTGAATAGTTTATTTCCTCTGGGTTGCAATTATTCATCTCAGCATTTGACAATGTATTTGGATGGTTTTAACCTTCAGTATGCAATGTGTCATCAAGCCTAAAAAATAGTGATTTCTTTGAACAATCTGGATTCTAAAGTATTTGGTTGGCTCATTGAGTGGAAAGTAGCTTCAGATATTCATAATTAATTTGCAGTTGACTACTTTAAGACATTTAAAAAAATTGATTAATTCAAAATGACAATTCAAAAGAAAAACATATGGATTGACTTTTTCAGAGTCTGGGAGAAAAAGAGGTGAAGTTGGAGAAATAAATGGGGCCAAAACTGGGACTTATTTTGAGGAAATGTGGTTTTTGTACTGGAAGATGAAAGTGCCAAGGGCTCCTGGTCTGGGGTAAGACATGCAGGAGGTGACTGGAAACAGGAGGAAGGGTGTCCAGATCCTTGCTAGTCAGTCGCTCCTGGGGGACCAATTCCATGGGGAACTGCCAGTGGATTTCCAAGCAACTTTTACCTGTGTATGTATAAAGCTAAATTTTAAAAACGTGGACTGCATATAAAACCTGAGCAGTTTTTCTCCAAATAGCTTGCAGTTAGGTTACACAGCCTGCTAAGTTCAGACACACAGGAACAAGCCATCTATCCCTGAAGATCCATGGAAGTCCCCTTAATTTGAGATTTTACGTATTGGAAGTGCGGGCCTTTTCTTTGCTTTCTACATATGACAAAACTAACACTTTTCTGAAGAAGGAATAGAATCAGAAAATGCTGATCGATCTGCAAAGACAGAGAAGACAAAAGCCTTTCATCAGACCAAGAAAGCATCTCTGCACCAGTAAGCAAGGCAATATCTCCGGGAGGCATTTAATGCAAATCAGGATTCCTGGTCTCATCACCAGCCTTAAACACTCTGGTATCAGCCATGTCAGCTGGAGGATTATGTAAACTGTGAATCCCACCCGGGTCTTGCTAACTTAAATACATTTGGAGACAAAAATCACACATGGGCAGGAACATGTGCCCGGTGGCTACTGACCCTTATGAATGTGCCCTGCCTGACCCCAGACTGCCCTAGTCGCTCATCACAGCTGATTTGACTCTGAAGTTAGAATCAGTTCTGGGAAAAAGACAAAAAAATCTCTAGATTTTCAGGTGGACTCTGAAGCTTTTCACTGATCCAGAGACTAGTTTTTGGTTTTGGTTTTTTTTTTGTTTGCTTCTAGACCAAATATGGCTTTATTATTCTTCCATTTCAGGTCTGTCATGGAGATGGAGAACTCAGGGACCAGCACATCAAAGTACAGCTCATAACCAGATAAACAGAAGGGCAAGTTCTGCTGGTGCCCTTAATATTTGCCCTTCATGTCTCTACTTGTGAGCTGTTTGTTAACATTTTCTTTCTTTCTTAATACAGCTTAACGTTTGTCATCCTCCTGTGTACACCTATGAGTGTTTAAATATGTTCAGAGCTAAAATAAACAGACATCATACAGAGTCAAAACCGAGCCAGGTAACTACACAGAAGGCACAGCCCATTGCCCATCCCAGTACAGTTCATAACCTGAAGTACAGTTCATAACCTGAAAAACACAGGTACTATAGGGAAGAGTCTTGAGATCTGGTCAAAGATAAGGAGATACAGGCAGAGCCTCAAAGAGTGCCCTCTGAAAACCTCTTTTTTTTTTCCTTTGATGTTGACTTAAATTGATACCTGGCTAGAAGAACTCAAAGCTGTTGTGACTGGAGGTGCGTCACTGATGTCTAAGGAGCTCTTGTGTAGGCTTCAATCTGCTTCCTTCTGAGGGGCAGCTCTGGGCACAGCAGAGTCATCTGGGGCCACTGTTCTGCAGTGCAGAAGGCTCCAGGGTGACCTTGCAGGGCGACCTCCCCGCGTGGAGTCCAGCCATGTCCCAGGCTCAGACATCTCACTATTAATGCACAGGATTTCTGTTTATTCTTTATGGTATCTTCTTGCAAATGTTTGTTTTAACTTCTGACAAGGCTTTTCATGTACTAAAGTGACTATTAATTACTGATGACTTCAGAATATAATGAGCTACTTAAATCAAAATGTTTTTATCATAGTTAAGTACTAAGAAGTTGACAGGTTTGATACAGCACTATTTAAAATAGAGTCTAGTGGGCCAATAATTATGTTACTGAGAGAGAGCTTGAGTAGATTAAAAGAGTTGCAGATTTTGAAGATATTGGACACCTTGTGCTTATACATGACAAGTAAGAAAGACAAAAGAAGTTGCAGAGGTGTCACTTGTCCAGATATATTTTCTTCTTTTGTTTTTAAATAACAACCTGGTGATAGTTTCTGATGTGATTTCAGCTGGCATTAGTAAGAAAGCATTTTTGAATGTCCATCTAGGTTCCATTTTCTTTAAAAATCGGCCATTGTAATGCAGATGAGTAATTCAAAGAAGTGGAGAGATGAATCCAATAGGTTTTCCTTCTATCCTCTATTGAAATCTTATTTTTTAAAAAACTCTTGTATTTTTATGGATAAGTACAGTAGTCCTTAGCACTCTTCATACAGATGAGTAATTCTGAATGATATTTACAATGATTCCTGCTTCTTCCTACAGCACTTCTTTCATATAACACCCTTCATCTTTTCTCCCACTCACAGCAACTTCGCTTGCAATTTATCAAATGCTGTGTTAATAATGAATTAATGAAATCCAGAAATGATGTCTGGGCACAGAAAAATCATGATGCAAATGTCTGACAAAGGACACAATTAATGCAGCACTTTATGTGCAATTTATGATTATACTTGAGAATTGTATGGAGTATATTAAGTACTTAAGTATCTCCAGAGGGTCTCATCCCACCTAAATGACATAATTCTTGCTAAAATCTTATCACTGATGGGGAAAATAAGAAATCTCTAACTTGGGACTCTTCCCAAGTCAACAATATCAGTCACTGAAAAATTGAGGTTTGCCATCAGAAAAAGTTAATATTCCAGGAATAGACAACTACGTGAACTTACAGGTGAGGACTTAAATTCCCTTTGCCTGCATTAAGTCACACTCTGATAAACTTTATTTTCAATATCATTTTACTCAAAACATGTCATTGGCTTCTCTGAAATTTCCCTGCAAAGGAAATAATCGATATAAAAGACGGTAAAGGTCTGCAATGATTTGTTGTAAATGCAATATAATGTACACATCTGCAAGATTTCAGGAGGTCTTTTTTTTAGTGCATTTACAAACATTTTTAAAAGCACTACTGTACTATGAGTTGTGGGGCTTGGTTTGTTAGATCAAACCAATGATCTGCCAATGATCTGTGTTACAGGAAAGCCTCTGTGGGGCTTCTTTCTGACCCAGAGAGTTGACTACAGGCTGCACTCTCTACAGGGTGGCTTCCTTCCTGCTCTGGTAGCTGAGCCATCCAGTGCACTTTGTACGTGTAAGGTTTCCATGCTATGTAATATATAGTTTCCAGTAAAGTGTCCAAACTAAGAGTTTGCAGTTCCTTAGTGACTTTTTTTTTTTTCTGCCCAAGGGTTGCTCTGTGTCATGCAGCTTTCTTGCACACCAAGAGCTTCTCTTGTTATTGCAGGTCTCTGGGAGTGGTTTCTTGCCCTTCCTCTGCCCGTAAGGTAGCAACTCCCAGGCAGCTGATACAACTGTGACCACGGCGATGGACCGGGACTCCTCTTTCAGGATTTCCACTCCGAGAGGAATGGAAAACTTCATCAAGCGTCAGATTTCTCAGACTGTTGTTCCTAAGCCTTGCAGAAGGCTATTCATTATTCGCAATAATGAATAAAATTTAAAAATAGCAGGAGGGTTGTGTTTAATAATAGAAACCTTCCTTGTTTACTTTCATCTCGCTTTCAGCCAAGGTGGAATTAAGCTTTCAGAGGTTAAGACGGAGCCTGTCACTGTCCAAAGTGCCGGCTGCTTCCCGTCTGCCTTTGCTTTCTTCCCCTCTGAGGACAGGACGCAAGAGCCAGAATCCTCCTACTGTGTCCCCCGGGCTCATGTGTCTCTTATAAAACTTTTCGTCTTTGTTTCTTGGAGCTGTAGAGGAACACCTTATGCTACTTCTTTTTCCATACAGGAGAATTTTTTCCTTAAAAGTCTGTAACATTGCCCACTTAAGCTTCACATATCTGCTCTCAACTGTTTTATCCTTCTGAAAATACCCTAGTAAAACCTTATGAATCATCATGTGAATACTTATAAAAGCTCTCTTTTTTTGAGAGATTGGAAGCTATTTTCACCCTGTGAGCTTGTAAAAAGATCTGATGACAATATCACAGGTGGTGAAACTGGAACAAAGCTACTAATTTGACTAACACCCCTTCCCCTAATACATACTGCTCCATTCATGTCCCATCCCCTTCATGAATGAATCATCAAGTATATGGGGAATATTTGCCAGCTTCAATTTACAGCATTTATTTCTGAGAATTGTGGGTGACATCCGGAGTTTCAATAACGCAGCAGACCCCAAGCATTGCCAGCGCCGAGCGGTTTAGTGTGAGGGAGTGCAGCTGACTTCTGCCTGTAGCTGGAAAGAGCAGTGGACGTGTCCTGTTGGAAAGGAGCGACACTGCGATCAGGCAGCTCATTAGGCCATCATTAAGCTTGGGAAGTGTCTTTGTGTGTCTTTAAAGCTGAAGCAATTAGAAAGGTCTGAATGTAGGGAAGCATTAGTAGCTTGAAGGGGGCAGATTAAGACTAAATGATGAAAAGGCAAATAGACGTAAATGAATTCTCTTAAGTGAAAAATGGCATTAAGCCAATATTTCACATTTAAAATCTGCTGTGAATGAGTAGTTTAGATGTCTACCCAGAGACAGAAAAAGCTCCAGGTAGAGACACTCTTGCTATATGCAGCAATGAAATATAATTTATATTAAATCTTTTGCAGCTCCATACTGTCTCAAAAAAGTGTGTCAAAGTACTTAGAAAATATTAGTTCATAAATTCTAGAAATTCAGTTTACTAGCTTGATAGAACTATTCACATTTTTCCTAGGAGGAAAAATGAATATTGCAAATATACTTAGTTCATACAGGAAATCTGTGGCAGTCCAGGATATTGTCCAGACCTTCTGAATCCCAGCCCTGTTATTTAACCACGAATTCAGCCTTCCTTAGACTTGGCTTGCTCTGGGTCACATCTCTTCTTCTGAAAAAGAAAAAAAACAGACTTCATCCAACTCAGATTAAACACTTGACTTTTGGACAGATTTAGGCCCTTTGATGAAAATTTATAATGAGACAAATGTCTAATTTACCAGCAGACAGCCTGCCTTAACACTGGTAAAGCAAAGATAACACAGAAAAGTCAACAAAAGTTTTGGAAAGTGGAATGTTGATGTTGTGCTGTAGGACTGAATGTAAAGTGTCCCGAGTTGCTGCAGACTGGCCTTAACCCCATCCTTAATGACCACACAGGCAAACCAACCATTTCTCTGCCACTTCTCCTCATGGAGCACTGCAAGTTTGCTAAAGAGTTTTAAGACTGCCCTGGGCTGCTCATCTGACATCACTGTGGAGGAGCTAGGCTGTGCAATGTGATTTTCTTAGGATTTACCCATGCCAAAGAGGCAAGTTTTGCTTGGAGCAGAAAATTTTTTGTCTCTGCTATCATCCTCCTGGTAACCTGTTGTGATGGATGATAGGTATTTGCTTCTCTTGTTTTATGTTCCAACATCAACTTAAAAGTATTGACTGGCTACGGGCTCAGGGGTAACCAGGGAGGGAAGGGGAATGAAAGGACAGTCCCTGGCCCAAGGAGCAACTGAGTGTGGGGCAAGAGGCTGCTCGGCCTACAGGGATCCAGGAGAGGAGGTTTATTTATTTATTTATTTAAATTAGCTATTCGAAGTTGTACTCTACTAAACTTTGGTTTTATGTTTAAATCCCAGTATTTTCATAAAGCTTACCATAAATAAATGGTCTAGGCAGATGCATCCCAAATCCTGGCTGACTCATTGTCTCATTGTACTTTTTTTAGCATGTTTTCGAGTTAAAATTAATCTTTTCTGAGCACAGGAAAGCATTCCACGTGGAAAATTGCATTTTCCCAAGTCATTTCCTATTTCTACTGGAAAGTCTTGAAATCTCCAAGACTAGAGCTCACCATGGGGTGAAGTTATCTTGGTTTATAGCCAGAATTTATGGCAGCAGCTCTTGGCCAATAGGCCTGTATTTCATACTGTTATGTTGAATCCTCTTTCTAGTATTTTGGTCCTCAAGGGCCATGTAATAACATCCTCATTACAGACCAGCTCCCACTATATGGGTGATTTATTTTGACTTCGTGTCATCAGCAAGTTTCATTAGTAAATTCTAACATTTTGGGGCCAAGTCTTAAGAAATTGTTACATTATTGCTGTTAAATTACTTTAGTCATATTGCTGATAAATATGTTTAGTTACAGGACCGATTCCTGCAGAATTCCACTGATTCTACCTCCGTTCACCCCAAAGGGAATTTCCTGCCCTTTCAGTCAGTTTTCTGAATGGCTTATACTTATCCCTGTCCTTTTTAACTCTCATTTTTGTCATGTGAAATATTTTGCACTGAGTACATGTAACATTCCTACTACCTAAGAGACTGGCTGCTGTGATTTTCCAGCATGGTTAGCTTTAGCAAATTCATATTTATTTTCTTCTAGTTTGTATTTACTCCATGCCTTAAATTGCTTTTTCCTTAAGAAGTGTTTTAAAGCTTTGCATCCTATTTAAGTCCTGCTAGTCTTGTAGCTGCCTGTCTGCCTTCCTTTCCTTCCTTATACGTAGTTGCTCTTTGCTTTCTTCCAGACATAAGATACAATTTCGTGCTATAGATTTATTACAGTTTTGTGTTTCAGTTAATGACATGAATTTGTACTTGGTACTCTTAATGACAAGTGATACTCTGACCATAGACTCTGTCATGTGCTAATGCATTAATACAACTAATTTAATGCGGTTGTTCAAATCTCTTTCCGAGGAACATACATGGCTGTATGCTGATAACTGTTTCAGTGATTGGACATTCACGCCTTTCTCTTCTAGCCAGAAAGAAAGGGGTAATTTTTGAAGTCTGAAGCATCACGTCCTTGGTTATTGAAATCAGTGATGTCCTTGAAATGTATATTATTGTAAGGGAAGGAGGGCAAAGCCGGGTTTTCAGTTCGCATGCAGCTATGGCAACGGGAGTGTTTTGCTGGAATACTTCAAGTGCGGCAGCGCTGCTGACCCTGCGAGCAGACATTTCATGTGGTCAAGAGCCGTGAGTAACATTCCACATATACTGCATAGCTAAAAACAGAGGTGTCTCAGGGTTCATATGCAGGGTCAAGATAACAACAGCTTCCCTGGTTTCTCCTATTTCCATCTGGTTTGGGGCTACCTGGGGTCCTATGGCAACTTCCCTCTGGCTCCAACGGGCTCCTTTCTACCCAAAAGCCACTCCATTTATCTACCAGCTCTTCTGGCAATCGCATGAGGCCACCCTGGGATGGAAGCCACACTCAGATGATTTACTGAGTGTCACTTGAGAGCTGTCTACACATTTTTTTTAAGTTCAAGCTATCATTTAAAAATGATTTTTTCCCTTGCTTCAGATGATAGTAAATACACAGAGCTCTTTTTGGCTTCAAAAGGAGCAAAAAGTCAAAGAAGATGTGTATAGGTGGAGGTGTAGCTGGAGGTGGGCACCAAGCACAAATCCCAGCGCAGCCAGGAAGGCGGGCTGGGCTCAGCTGAAGGAGAGAACACCCTGCAGCATCAGAGCTCCTAAAGTGTCTTGCTGCAGCTCTGGGACTCCCGACTGGGAACACAGAGTGGGAGACCTGGCAACCCGCCACGGAAAGGCACGCGGCCCAGTCTGGGAAAGAAGGAGTTCCTCTTCAAGAGGTAAATAAAGCACAAAAGTTGAAGCAGCAGAGCTTGAGAACTCATGGCTACTTTGCAATGGCCTGGCCCATGTTGCCTGGCATCTAAAATACGTCTACATTCCTATAAATGATGAGGATCAATGATACCTAGGCTGCATATTGGGAAGAAACAGGTGATATTAAAAGGAGAAAAGCCAGAACCAAACATTTGCAATTTTCTTCATGAATAACAAGTTTCTATGACTCATTTGTATACTATCAGCTGCATGATTCAAAGGCTGAATTTTAACATTTAGATAGTCGACTAAACTTAACTGTGCCATTATCGGTATGTTTTTACAGCAGAGTTTTGCCCTGGCAAATACAGAAATCTGCAACATGAGTATGAGGATAGGTTATGATAACATCACTCTGTAAACTGTATTTGCTGCTAATATAAATGTATGAATAAAGTAGATATTTTTTTTCTTTCTCATTCTTCCAAAGATTTTCTCACTAAGGCAGTACTACTTATTTTATATAATCTCCAGTGGTTAATATTCACTACTAACCTTATCATCTGTTAATAGTGTTTTCTCTCTGAACACCCTTATATCCTTTTGAGCTCCACAGCATCACCTGAGGCCAAAGTCTACAATTTTGTTATGCTTTGTCTGAAGAAGTAATTCTTTTCATTTTAAAACTGTAATCTAACAATTTAAGTGGGTATCTAACAGCAATTCCTTTGGGAGTCCCTTTTAAGTTTTAAATTACAAAAAATTCTGAATAATCAGTCTCTTGTAACCCCACTGTGCCCATATGGAAGAGTGCCTGTGCCTCTGATCACGGTCTTCCTTCTTTTTTTATCTTCTCTAGCTTTGCTACTTTCCTTTTCCTATAGGAATCAGAGCTGTGAATAGTGGTGAAAAAGCTGGCTGCACCGCTGATTCCTGTAACAACTTAGTGATGACTTATGTTTGTTCAGAAATCCATATTAAAGAGTCTTAATTAAAGATCCTCACCAAATGTTTTCATTCACATTTGATTGCTGTCGAGCCCAAAACGAATGTTTCCACAAAACTATCTAACAGCACCTTTCGGAATGCCTGTAGACAACGTGCATGGGGATGTAGGGGTGTGTATGTACCCTAAGAGGCTTTATTCCTAGGTAAATTATTTTGTCAGGCTGACAAAAGCTACCGGCACTATGCCAAAATAAAACTCAAATAAACCCAAATGAATCTCAGAAAAGAATGTCAGAAATTTCTGAATCCCAACCATAATTTCCTATTCAATTTCTTCTTTTCAGAAGGCACTTTTGCCTTACAGAAGTCCTACAGATTTACACAAAATGTTTGAACAAAAAAGAACAATTGAATGTGAAGCTGAATCCTTTTCTCAGCAGAATGTTCTTTTCTGTAACACTGGGTCTCTCTTTTCATTATATGGCATAGCAGGAATATTTCAAATTGATTGAAAAGTAAGTTATAATCATAGGAAAAATAGAATATAAAAAGCTCAATTTAATATTCATTTCTTTTCACATCCATCCACATGAATTTCTCATTTTTTTGTCACATGTTTTTTTTTGTGGCTCAGGAAACACTACCATTACAGTCAAATAAATTCAATGCAGCCTTTAATTATAATAATTTGATTCCTAAGGAGAGGAAAGGGAAAAAAAAAGAAACCCAGTAATTAAAAATAGTTATTTCAGCTATATACTTTTTGGAACAACTGACTGTAGAAAACTTTAAATAGAAGAGCCCTTCCTTCAGAGAAACTATTTTCGCTAATAAGTGAAAACCTAGAAATGACAATTCTCAAATATTACCCAGAAGTCCTTTTTACTAACCATCACGCTCTGAGACTGTTGAGAGGAATTTCAGTTAAGGTAGTTCTTATCAGCCTAGGAAGTGGAGAAAGGCAATAATCTCATAGAATCTTTAAGTAAAAAAAAGTTAACCAGTTAAATCACATCATTGCTAAAAATGATGAATTTTCTAGAGAGGAATGGGTTAACTGATTAGGTACTGTTGGTTTTCTCTTTGCTAATACATGTATGTATTATATGTAACAGCGCAATCATATGTAATGTAATATGTAATCATTATGTAACTGTAAGGCTAATAAATGCCTCATGCCCAGGAACACCTGAGAGCCTAAAATAAGGCACCCAAACTTACTACCTCCCATGCCCTGGTCCATTTGGAAAATCTCTGAAGGATCTAACTTGACCTGACACGAGTTTCGGTGTTTTCACACTGATGACTATTGCTACGCATTCATCTCCAAAATAAACAACTTGCTGACATGTACGAAGGGGGACTGAAATGAAGCAGGACTCCTCACTAGGTGATTTTACATTAACTTTGTATGTGTAATTTAGAATTCTCCAACTAACTTGAAGCTGTCAGGTTTATTTTCTCTTAGAGTGATTTGACTTGCTCCTCTAGATTCCTCAGGACTTAATAGGGGTTAGATATGTGAAATGAATCCAAATGCTTCCTGGATGTGTCCCTCAGAGCCAGAGCCCACTGCGCTGTGCCCAAGGATGTCCCAAACACGATCTATTCTCGGAAGAGGCTTGTTTATGAATCTTTGGCTTGATTATAAGTGCATAATTACTCCAAAAAATGGCTGTGAAACATGTGATCTGCAAATCACTTCAGTGGACTGAACTGAGTATATATCGACAAGTTAAATAAATCCACTCAATAGATCCAATAGGTGCCTTCTCTGACAGTTAAAAGCAAAGCCAGTGTTTATGCAGTCTTGCACTCTACAGCATTGCTTTGCTTGTGCCATTTTTATCTGTAGAGCTGCTAATTAAATTGCTTTGTGGATTGCCTCAAAATCCATTCAATGAATTTGAAACAAAGCTTGATTTTATGAGAGTTTCATATCCCAGAATTAATAAGTTTACCCTGAGATCAAACACTGAGGGAAGAAAAGACGCAATTAATTTTTCAAAATTATTTCATTAACTACCCAAGAAAAATCTCAATCTCAATGCATAGGTTGTTGATTACACATTCAGTAGCTCGTACTTAAACCAATGCATCCTCAGCAATAAAAGTCCCAGTGAAATATATCAGTTTACAGGGACATCAGTGATAGCAAGTGATGAAGATCTATGCAATGCCAGCTGCATTGCTGCCCAGTTACTGCTAAGCTATTTACATTAATCTAATATTCCCGGTACAGAGTATTCAGTGAATTAGTATTGAATTAGTTCAAGCTACAAGGAAGTGCCTCAGAAGCCCCGCAGCATTAGACAATTACCATGATGTGCTGACAGAGCAATCTCATTTTTTTTCATAGCCCTCCACTACACAAATCACTCGTGTTTGCTTCTCTGGTAAGATGTTTATATTCTATTAGAGCCCCATACAGATGAAGCATGCACCTTATATACTTCCACCTATAGATTTCCTTTGCTAATGTGACCAGTCATCACCATTCTTTTAAAAGATTTAAAGGGGCTTTGGATCAAATCCCTGCCTACGGTGCTCTAGTTTCTTGCAACGTTTTTTTAACTGATAAGGACCTTAGAAAGTCCTGAAATTTTATCAACAGAATGAAGGGAGGGCATGCACCACTCTACAAAGTATTATTGTGTTGCTTCCTGGTCCTGCAAAATGCTATTATGTTGTGTCACAAACATTGTCTTTCACATCTCCCATGTGGTCATGGCTTGGCCCTAACAGCAATACTGAAGAACACCATGAGATGGATATTAGAGACAAACATTTAGTGAGGTTTTAATACCTGTATATACAAAAAACCATGGCACTCAGACTGGGTTTTTTTCAAGCAGACTGCAGAAGTCCATGTACACCTGTGCAAAGTTTATATACGGAAATAGCGAATTGCATAGTTTAAGTAAGTGACTCAAATTTTTTGTGCTTGAAAATGTGACCTTCAGAGAGCCTAAAGAAACCGATAAAGCTGCACAATAGCATCTAGCATCACTTGTCATGCGCAGTGACTGCAGGATCTTTTTTCTACCACAGTCATCCTACAAATGCAAGAGTTCCTTCCTTCGTTATCCTTCCTATGAGAAACATTGCTAATGCAGTACTGAATATATCTGTGAGGAAAATCAAGCCATTTCACACTCGGCAGCAATTTTAGAGTCTGTTTCTTGAAGTCTGGTAAGAAGTACAACCTGTGTGCTTACACTGCTGAATTCAATAGAGTTTGCATATTTGGTCCATCATTTTTTGCTTTTATGTTCCATATCTAAAGGTGTGGGATGTGCCATTTAGTGTACTGTAGTAAAATAACACAGACCTACATAATTACCAACAACCTAAGCAGCACTAAATAAAGAATATCAGAGATTCATTTCCTATGAATTTGCTTGGTGAGCTACTTGAAAACATTCGATGCATTGTTGGTGAGTGCTTATATTTATGCAAAATGTTTGCTGTCTTTTCTCATTTTAGGAAGGGTCTCTGAGACTGTCAGCTTTTATTAACATCTACACTAAAAGTTTTGTATGTCTTAGTTTACATAATTTTCTGGGAAAAGAGACTTTGGACATTTAGTCCTGCAAAATGGACTATAATAAGACACGCAGTATAATTAAATGGAAGGTAGTTACACTCAGTACTAAAAGCCTACTTTCCTCTGATGTATGTATTTGATGTTCTAGAGAGAAATCCTTACAAAATATTTTTATTAGAAATATTAATTTGTTAAAAAGAGTGAAAACTTTGAGATAATTTGACTCCAATAAATCTCCAGTGGAAACTTTTATTTGCTCCAGCTCATAGCTCACCCACAGAAGCAGTTTATGTGCCAGGTCAGAGACCTCAAGACATCCACTTAGAAATTGTCTCGAATCTGAGGAATTTGTTCCCTTCTCCTAACTCTACCCTAGCTTTAGGCTTTAATTCCTCCACAATAAATAGATTGGGGATTTGGGGTTTATATTTCACACTGTAACAAAACCATATTTCAGAATATTGAAATCTTTGGCCAGTTATACACCTATCTGGAGTCATAGACCAAATCACACTACATGCCCACAGGTTTTGTCTTTGAAAAAATTATTTTCAAATGCTCTTCCAAGAAATAACTACAAGTTATTGTAGTTGCTCTTGGGGGACTAACGAGCAAAGGCAAATACAGAAGGCAAATGAAACTTTCTCAATTCTTAAAGTTTTTATAAATGTGAATATTCACTGTGAAGCAGAGCATGCATGTTACCATCCGTGCATATCTACAATAGGAAATCTAAGTCTTATGTTTCCAGTTGCTTTGCTCATGTTGGGACCCTTCACATACTTTGGTTAATGTGCTACCCGTCACTCCATGCAGCCTGGAACAGTAACAGAGATGTGAAATTCATATCCATAGCAGCAGGTACAGGAACTACTCTGAATTTCCACTTACCGTCTCTTGTGAGGAAACTATATAAAATGTTTTGCTCAGCAGGCAGGAAAGAAGCTAATATTCCACTTGCTGCTTTGATTAATAGGAAAATGGAGTGATTAATCATTAAAGAAGGACAACGTGATGTGTTTTGTAAAAACAATGATGCTGTAATTAATAGCAGTGTGAAAGGGACCTACACAAATGACAAAGGTTAAACGATGTCAGGGACTATGGCAGTTGTGATAAAAATGAAGACTGAATTTCTAATAATTTTCAAATCTAGGAATGCTTTTCTATCTAACTGTTCTGAGGTACAAAGAATATTTACCACCTCTGATACTAAACTCTCAAATATTTTGAGGATATTCAGTCTCTCGTTAGAGCAGTCTCTCGTTTTGCACTGCAAAGCTTCTTTTCCTTTTCTATAGAAAGGAATTTTCACATTTCCTTTTGCAAAGCACAAAGGCTAATATAGAAAATAAGATGTGTGATAATAAGTGATGCTTTGGAAGTTACCTGTGCTCCAGGCCCTACTGTCATCCTCTGATACTTCAGGCCCTATTCATGTGTGGCTCTCAAGATACAACATGTGCATTCCTGGTTGCTGACTCTGCCTTGCTATTTCAGTCTAAAAGCTCAGCTCCACTAAGGGCAGTGAAAGTTGTCACACTTTGTCTTTTGTTAGTCCTTCAGAGGGAGTGATAGCATCCCAAGTATGTGTGTGTGTTGTCTAAACAGCTGTTCAAGTGAAAACAAGTCTGTGTTGTACAAACCAGGGTCTCGTATTTGTGTAGTTGCAGTTGGCCGGGGACGGGAATGACAGGAATACTATGGCTCTAGGACTGTCTCCTGCCTGTTGTCATCCTGAAAACAGGAACCCTGGACCCATTATTTTCTTCCTGGGAAGGTATCCTGCAATAGCTTCCAAAAAAATCTTTATTTATGAATATGCCTTGGATTAATTCCCATCCTCTAACTTTGCAGTTCTTTTATTCCATCTACCAGCATGGCCATGAGCAATAGCACCTGCAGTTGGACAGAGGTGCAGAAATAAGAACTGGGTCTACACGGGTACTAACTTCACACATTCTCCTCCTTTCCTTAAAAACCTTTGGCTTTGGAGCCTCCAAAACATGTATAGAGTTCAGGGATACCTATTCACTATACTGATTAAGTGCATACTTAAGGGACTAGTTTAAACTCTAGCAGCTTTGGAAATGTTTCTGTTAACTATGTGACAAGATAGAGCACTGTCAGTAAGTTTACAAGAGAACAGACTTATCTTGGTTGCAATAGTCTCTGGGAAAGCACTTCAAAGATGAATTCCTGGAGGAGCATGAAGTCACAGGCGATAAATCTAGCTAATGTTTATAAAATATGTAGAGTTTTGAAACTACTGAATAGAATATACTAACAGCAAACTGGACATTAAGAAGACCTTTTGTTCTTGGCCGTACGGTTTGTTTGGCAGACCGTATGAAATACAGGGCGAGGGATACTACCACGGCACCAAGGGCGGGAGGAGAACATTTCAGAAGTGTGGGAAGTTCATAGACATGGCCAGGGTGCAGAGAACAGAAGAGATGACAGAGTGAAACATTTATTCTATCCTGGGCCCAAAGTACTTCTGGCTGGTCTTGAGTGGTTCATTTTGTTGTGGATGTAGATATTCCCACCAGATTTTTTTTTCTGTTAATGGAATTTCGGAGCAAATTGGCTCATTCTATGACCAGTTGGGGATAAGATGTCACCCTCCGCCCATGTGCAATTATGATCTGGGGCATGGTTGGTCTCCAAGGGGAGAGATCATCAGAAGGTGCTACCTGAGGAGTCAAGGTTAATTTGAAGAACAGAGGAGTGACAAAATAGTTCTGTAGACTACTTGAAGTATAGAACCAAAATACACAATCCTGTGGCCATAACTGTATGGTGCTGCCCATGGGAATGTTCATTACAGCTTCTCATAGGAATTTATTTCTGAAGATCTTCTATCCATTCCTCATTCTCAGGGTTTCTAGGCAGTGTTCAGCTTTCAGAATCACTGTTTCACAATGTTGTTTTTCTTTTCTATTTTGAACTGCAAAAATCCGTACTGAATAGCCTAAAAAATGACCATTGGATTTAGGTGGTAACAGGCAAGTTGTGTCTGTCGGTGAGAAGCTGTGGTTGCTCAGCAGTTTTGCAGATCAAGGCATTTGTCAAGGGGTCTTGCCTTTGACCCTGGAGAGAGATGAGTATGACAGCAGATGCTAGCAGATGACTGGCACCCAGAGAGAAAACTCATCCTTCCAGATATAAAACAATAATGAGTGTAGGAAGACATTTTAGAGGGGAGGTCAGTTGAGAAAATGTAAACTAAATCACAACAAAATTCTGGTGGAAAGTTAAACTTACACTGTATTATCAGTGATTGTTCTTTAGCCAGTGGCTCCCAGTTGCATGCACGGTGGTCCGACCCGCTCCAGAGCCTGGCGCCTCTTGCTCCTTTCCCACCTGGACACATAACAAGACACTCATGTGGTCCCGCTAGATCAGGACCCCCCACATTTAGCAAGGAGATTGCAGCACATCATAGGCTACAACACGGGAATGAGGTCTATGGTCCATTATGTCTGTGCATTGAAGTAAGTGACTGTGTGTCAAATATAAACACCTACAGAAGTATCAGTCTTTTAAGTATTCTATTTTTTTAATATACAAATATGTGTATACATACATTTATATACAATATACACACATATACTTCCTTTAGCAATGGAAAAATACCACCTGCAACAGATGTTTTCTTCTTTTGTTTAGTAGAATATCTGCTGAAATAAACAGAAAAGCCTATGGAATCTCAGTTTCATCAATAAAAACTTTTTTTGCATATTGCCTATTAATTAATGAAAATATTCATAAAACATGAGGTGAAGAGCCAGAGACGAGATTTTTCTTTTGGAAATAACTTCATATTAAGAGCAGAAACAGCAAATCAAGATACCACAAGAGATGTAAACTTGGTAGACAGGTCACACAGTTCAAGAATGCTTCCTGCAGTAAATGGTGATAAGTGTTGCTTCAGAGATAGCTGTCTCAGCAGCAGGGAAAAACATCTAGTGAAAGATATGCTGCCATACAGAAAACTGACCAATGAGAAAATTCAGTGAGAGGAGAATATGTCATATATGAGAAAGATTTAGCATATGGATACACCAGCACTGTGCTATTGGCATTTCTATCAATATATTAGAACAGAGAGAGACTTTGTCAATGATATCCACTCTGAAATTTGAAAAACATGCCAGGAAGATGATCATGAATTTTGTTCACATCCCAGAGAATTCTGACTTGTGCTTCTCTAATGAAATTAAAAAAAACTGCCGATGCCCTGCAGTCACCCAGAATTTCTGACTAGAGAAGACAGTATTGAACACTGGTATTTTCATTAGCTGGTTTTCAGGCTACACCTCCACCACGTACATGGACAAAATCTTCCAAAAACAAAATGACTAATTTATTTAAAACTGGACATAAATGCGTGAGAGGACACTAACGCAAAATAAGACCTTGATAGACCCTTGAGCCCTAATTTGCAGGTTTCTTAGCTATAAGGAGCTTATATTCAAACCTTAAAATCTTCCTAGACAGAAGAGATGGGAGTGAAAAAACAAGCTCATAGTCTATATTCTATTGTTGTATCTTAATTCATTCTACTCTAATTGTAATTGTTTTTTTTTTTAAATGGATTATAGAACCATAGAAGAAAACCCTAGCCTCTGGAAGAAACCTCAACAAATGAACCGTCACTTACGTGGAAATACTTTTTGCATATTTCCTAAATACAAGGCTTGCAGTTTCGTAAATAAAAGACTGTTTGAGAAAACCACCTTAATAATCATCGGGTCAGAGTTACCATTTAAAGCGAAATTATTTAAAATATCATTGCGTTGCATAGCCCATAAATAAAGCACTCAAAAACTGAGAACAGTTTTATGAGGTCCAAGCGAGATTTTGCAGTTAGGATTTTTTTCTGACAATGAAATATGAAAGGACATCCCTACTATAGATAGAGAAATAACCTCATGCTTTACAGGAATATGTTCTGTATCACTGCCATAACCTGACTACTCTCTAATTTAAAATAGAGACAATGTCTTCTTAATGACTCTTCTCTATTTGTTACACTTTATAGCTTGCACTTGGATGTAGCAAACACATCATATATCTCTCAGACAGTGGTAGAAATATTACACTTCCTATACAGCCTTTTAGAGCACAAGATGCAGAATACATAGCTCTGTATCCACAGCTTAGGGACAAGTTTTCCTCTTTTGCTTGCTGTGTTTGTCTTGGAGGATTTCCCTTCATTGCTAGAGCTGACTTGGTCTCTCCTGTCAAGACTTTCACTGGTTTCCCTTCTGCACTGAAGATGCTCCACGCATCTGCTCTCTCGTGTTCATCTAGAGATTATGTTTGCATTTAACGGTGATTCAGGCTCAATTAAGAAGTTAGCAGATCATGCTGGTTTGCAAACAGTGGCCCCACTGGGTCACATTTACTATCATTTCAAGAAATAAGTGTTAATCTCTGTATTGTAATCTTCCTCTGCTTGTTCTGTCAAATTCCTGTTTAAATAGATGATACAAGAAAAGCTGCTCACTTGGCAAGATGACAGCTTCTAGCATTTTTCATGGTTGACGGTAGAAGTAAAAGAAGAATTTACGTTTGTGTTGCCTAGTGGAGAGCACAAAGACACTTCTCTACACCTGGTGACGGTGGTAGTAGTAGTAGCGATGGCTCCAGCTGCTGTCTGCCCACATTGCAGGCTGTTCCCTCAGACACAGCGTGTCCGGGCTGGCCTTAGTGCTCCCACACTCAGGTTCGTCCTCGGTGGATGGGGCAAATGCAGCTCAGAGCATTTCCTCCTACCGCTAAGTGCAGAAGTCCACGCCTGAGCCAACAAACTTCCCTCATGCAGTGGTTTCTTCGGGAGGGCATGGGGACCCGGGCTATAGCTGGGCCTCCGCGTGTGTTTCCATGCTAATGAGGATGGGAACAGCAAATGGGGCTAGGCTTTAGAGCAGACCTATATTTAACCAGCAGTGTAAATATATGTGAGAGGAAGAGAAGCAGAAGGTCTAAGCTTGCACTTGATGTCAACAGGATTAGTTTAGTCTGGAATGAGAAAGCATTACAGAATTCTTTTTCAGACACTGTTTCCCTCATAAGTTTTAAATCTGGTTTCCCTTCCATCCGCTGAGGCATTAATTATTTTATATGGGCTATCAGAGGCTGAGCACCGAGCACCAAATCCTCCCTGCTCAGGGAGCTGGGGGCCTCCTCTCTCCAAGCACGCTCCGGTGTCACTGAGGACAAGGGAGGCTCCGTGAGGAATGACTGTTCTGCCGAGCAGCAAATCTTCCATTTCCTTTGTTATCCAGACAGCTTCTTTCCACCGTGGCCAAGGACTGCGTGTTCAGCCACGAGCACGCGGCACAAGCCTGCAGGAAGGGGAAGATGCATAACTTATGTCGCGAGCCAGCACAGCGTCTCCCGCACTTTAAAACAATCACTTCCTACTCCACAAGCTCAGCCAATTCCACAGCTGGAAGGGGCTCTGGTCCCGCCGCACAGAAGCCTCCCTTGCATATTTCAAAGTCCGAACTCTACATCGGAGCTTCTGTACTTGAAGGGAGCTGAAGAAGTTCCCTCACGCTATCATGCTAATAGCGTAGTCTCAAGCTGAATGTCTTTCATGGCAGCCGACTGGTGCTCCAGTCTAGCAGTCGAGGAACACCTGCCCTCATCTTCAACTGCAAGGTCTCTTCGGTGAGATGCAAGGCCTTGTTTTTCCTCACCATTCTGTTACACCACATGTCATGTCAGCTCTCAAATGGGGTACATGCAATCCTTCCGCGTAGCCCAGTGAAGCTAGGTACAGATGTGAGCCCAACCAGGCAATTGACAACCAGACTATTGAGAATTTCTATTCAGATATTAATATGGTGAGACTTTGCATGTCAGTCTGCCTTTGCAAGAGTATCAGACCTGAAAGATGCTGCCAGCACTTAAGACAGAAAATAAATCAAGACTAAACAGTAGCCAAAATAATAGAAAAACTGACCTTTTTTCCTCAGCAGGAGCCAAGTATCACCACCTCTCCAAACTGACGTTGTGGAAGTTTCTTGCTGGCCTAGAACAGTAAGGCAGAAAAAACAACAAAACAAAAGAAAACATCACAGGGTATAATTATTTTATTAATCATCCTTTAAATAATAATATATTTAGTACTATATTACTGGCAGTAGGTTAGTCCATGATATATATGCTTTGCTCAGTACTCATTGAGACTTGTGATAGGAATAGAGAGTAATATATTGGAATAGTTATATTTTTCAGATCAAATCATTCTATGTATTCACTCCCTTCTTTATACAGCTTATGTTTTCATACAGCTTATTATTTATTATTTGTTGCATTGAGTCAGTCAGTAACTGTCATTAACTTTACTAAGTACTTTTAAAGTCTTCTACAATTCTTCCCCAAATGGCCTAAAATTGTTTATTTGAAAAGATGACTCCCTTCTCTCAGACTCTCGAGAAGTGTGAGATATTCAGAAGGCAGACTAAAATAGTATTTTGCTTCCAAAACTGTCAGAAATATGTTATGAACTCATTTTCACACCTAAGTTTTCTAAACTAACTCTTTCTAAACTCTAACTAACTAACAAAGACTCTAGCAAGAGTTATGCATTTGGACTCCCTATACGCCTTTTATAAAATGCTGTTTTAATAATTTGAGACATAGACGTTAGTGATCAGTTATGAGATGTTATTTTTATAATTCAACATAGTTTTCAAGAGTTCAGCTTGGCAAAACTGTATCTAGATGATGGAAATCACTAACAAGAAATTCGTGACTGATTGAAATCCAAAACAGCAAGTTAAGGTGAAACTGTAAACAGCAGTCTGACAGCTAAAAATAACTACGCAGCCTTCTAACAGATATGCCAATGGTTGGACAAAGCAGCGGGAGCAGAAAATGAGACTTCCATCCCCACCACCTCTGCTGTGGAAAGTTAATTGCTGCTGATGCCAGTTAGCAACAGCAAAGGTAAGAAACATTGATAAAGGTATTTTGAGAATAACCACACAGAACAGAATACTACAAGAAGAATTTCTCACTTAAAAAAACTTGTTATTACACTTTTGAATTTTAAAAGAAAAAAAGTCCTAAAGAAATATCTTACAGGATGTAAGCACTGTGAGGATATCTACCGTAAGCATACGTAAGCATATCGTACAGGATGGAGCATTGTGGCGAATAGCATCAGTGACCACTGCGTAGAGCAGAAGGACCAAGCCACCCAGGGGCAAGTCTGGAGACTTGTTAGAGAATAAACTCTTATTCAGTCATGCACTGAAACACATGCTTGCCTTCAAGCATATGCTCAAACCCACCACTAGCCAATAAAATTTAACTTTACCAATGGTTTGTTGATTTTTTTTCCTGAGTTATACACAGAGAGAGACAACTTTCCTCTGAAAGGNACATGCTTGCCTTCAAGCATATGCTCAAACCCACCACTAGCCAATAAAATTTAACTTTACCAATGTGTTCATTTTTTTTTCCTGAGTTATACACAGAGAGAGACAACATTCCTCTGAAAGGAGTCAGGAGTCAGAGAGAACTGTCTTCTGCTGCCGCCTCCCCAAAACAACATTTACACCGACATACATTACTCTCTTTAAAAAGTGGTGGTGACAATCCTTGCCAGGCATTGATTATGATTTAAATCCAAGTAAGAACTAATATTAATGTACAAACANAATGGTTTGTTGATTTTTTTTCCTGAGTTATACACAGAGAGAGACAACTTTCCTCTGAAAGGAGTCAGGAGTCAGAACTGTCTTCTGCTGCCGCCTCCCCAAAACAACATTTACACCGACATACATTACTCTCTTTAAAAAGTGGTGGTGACAATCCTTGCCAGGCATTGATTATGATTTAAATCCAAGTAAGAACTAATATTAATGTACAAACATTCAACCTATAGGCTATTTTCTAAATCATGGAAGTGGCCAGCAGTAGAATTCAGGGCATTCACATGAGTAACTGAGATGACCAAGGTGCAGAAGTGAGAGTAGCCAAGTTTAGCAGCCACGCTCTAAAATCAACAGTTTCTTGTGCCTCAGCTCTGGAAATGCTCCAGAGCAGTCACCAAGGGCAGATCCTACTGGGTGCAGGATATCTTCTCCTATTCCTTGGGCAGAATTTTTAGAGAAATCGGTCAAATGGGAGCCTGTCTCTCTCATACTCATGGAAATCTTTGGAACTGACTTCAAACAATACCTGTGAAATTCAGATGTTGTTCCAATACCACTTATAGTCACTATGTCCTCTGCATTTGTAATCTCTGGGGCAGAAAAAAAAAGCCCTCCCTTTTCGCCATCTCTCAGAAATCTTGTGTCCAAATGGATCTGAATTTAGAGATGACTCACACTTACTGGGAGTGTTGTGGAACAGAGGGGAAGTTAACATCAGAGCTGCAGCCATATGTTAGTCCCAGCTTTTAGTCTCTCCACATTGATGCTCACTTAGCAAGACAATTAGCCATTTTCCACCATCTGTGCAAAACTTTTAAGTGACATTCTAGCAATTTAGGGCCACAATCTTTTTCGTCATTGCCTTATCTTGGCATTTTGGTTTGCACAAGGCCCTTGAAAACTGAAATAAATGTAATTCAGTATTAAACAGTGCTCCATACCTTTTAGAGCTCCACAAATGCAGTCTCACCTCTGGAGAGGACGTTCTGATTTTGCCCATCTGAAATCCAAAGCGAACTGCCTTTTTATAGTCAACAAAGTGTAGTGAGAAAGAAGTTCGTCCTGTTTTGAAAGAGGTGTCTAGAATATCTCCTATCCTCCTCCCTCCATTTAACAGGGTCAGGATTTTTTTTGCTGTAATGATCTTTTTTGCAGTGCTTTGTTCCCCTGAGGATAGCATTGCTCCAAGTGGCACCACTCCATCTAAGAGTGAACAAAAGAAAGCAAGGAAATTGTGTTATGCAACTCTAATACTACAAAAAAGAGGTTATTTGCTGACAGAAGAAGTTAAAAGCCAGCTGTCTAGTCCTTGTGTCTTCCCTGTAGCTGTATTTTTAAAAGGGAGAGATTTATAGATCTAATAAAACAAAAGCAGGCTTTAAATTTCATGGGGTAACTGTGAATTTCCTTCACCGTTTTGCAAAAAGCATGTTAGGAAAGATGAAAAAAAAAAATCAGGAAAGCCGAGAGGTTGTGTTAACCTTGTGAGTGGCTAAGGTGGAAGGAGAGGGAATGCTGGAGAGGTGCCGCAAGATCAGCGGGACTGGCAGGATCGCTTCCCTCCAAACCCCGAGCCCTTCCCTTCCAAGCCCAGGAGACACCGGACACTCTGCAAGCATCGTCTGCCAGATCGCAGGAGCATCCCAGTCAGTCCAGGCACAGCTTCTCCCGCCCTCAGCCCCGTCTGTAAGCCGGCATGCAGCTGTA
The DNA here is from genome assembly GCA_013389825.1 of Crypturellus undulatus. NCBI lineage: Eukaryota > Metazoa > Chordata > Aves > Tinamiformes > Tinamidae > Crypturellus > Crypturellus undulatus. The sequence continues at coordinate 25,902 of VWPW01020001.1, forward strand.
AATATTTCCTCTGGGGTTGGAAAGGCCCGGCGCTGCTGCGGTGTGGTGCAGGGAGGCCCGGCAGCCGGGCATCGCGCTCCGGCGGGATTTGCACCTCGTGCGGCCTGGGAGCAGAGTTGTCCTCCTGCTTCCTCCAGCAGTGCTGGTTTGAACACGTGTATTTTTAGAAACAGCCATAAAAATACTGGCACATATTAAATAATAATTATAATAAAAATAAACTAGCCAGAGCGTGTCGGTCTGTGCGTTTTCCAAATGGCTAAAATTCTCAGCACAACGGCTGATGCCTGTGAAGCTGTCTGAGATGTCAGACAGGAGACTTGGTTCGTTTTTGCTTTGGAGGAGCAGACTGTTTCTCTTGCATTATAAAGCCAACAGTAACTTTTTCCAAGTTTTCAGATACCTTATCAAAATACCAGCACCATAACATATGTTTTAGAATATTACTATTTGTTTTAGAATATTATCACTGTCCTTAGCATTTTTCCTTAGTTTATAATAATATCTCCAGGCACGGCCTGTAGAGTAGACATTAATTGTTGGGATAGGACTTGACATAGGACTTTTCCCCTCTGACCATGATGCTCCAAGGGAAGCTCTGAACATCGCAGCCCTTCCCGCGTGGTACAAAAGGCCAGTGAGCCCAGCAAGGAGCCCCGTGGTGCCACCAGTCAGGCTGGTGTTGATGTGGCCGCTGCCACTGGGCTAGAGCTGCTGCCAGCACTGTTAGCGGACACCGGGGTTGCCGATTCCTGCTCTTAGGATGCCTACATTTGGAAATTCCGTTTCAATTCCCAAGGAGTTTTAGCCATGAGATAGGTCTGCTTGGCCAAGACAACAAATAGCAGCATTTTAGGTACAAAACTAAGCTTACTCATGAAAACTCAGGTGCCTGCAAAACCAAGAGAGTGCAGTAAAAGCTTTGAATGGGACACAGCATTAGAAACCAGAGGGAGTAAGTTGCAGGAATACTATGAGGTGGATTCTGGTACCTTGGCATGCCCATGGATCTCTAGCAGTCTTGCTCTGCATGCTGCAGCACTTTAAAATGGGGCAAAAGATGCACTTTCAAAGGGCTCTGAGATGTTCACTGAAACACCTTTGCAACTCCTACCTGCTTTCACCTACCTGCTTTCTGTCCTTTCCATGCTCAGAGAAAATACCTCTCTCCCTCTCTCCATTTTATGGCAATCGTTTTAATTCTCAGGTCATTAACTGTGTGGGGGCCTTGGCGGTATTGCATGATTATGAAGGGCCAAAATACCGTTGCTAGGGAGCAATGTGATAAGGAAAGAAGAGCTTGTTAACCTTGTTAGCCTTGTTAGTATTAAGCAGGAAACCTGCGGATGGGAAAGCCATAAAGAAGGATCAACACTGAATGCCAGAGATGGGAAGCAAGCACAGCTGCATGATAAGAGGCACACAAGGCAAGAGCCAATCATAAGTTGAAAGCATCCGCGTGCTCACCGCATGGACAAACTCATTAACCAATCATTAATTGGATGGACAGAGAATGCGCTCGTGCCGCTTCGCNGACCCTGAATGGTAAGACTGTTCTGCCAGTGCTGCTGCCAGCTGCCACGGGGCAGCTGTGCTCAGAGCTCTTGCTAGGACGTAGCTAGATGGTGATGATCCAGCCAAACTCCCTGCAGGAGGCACCGTTGGAGCTGGCATCCATCCAACCCCTAAGAACGGCTCCCCTGTCACCACGGGCCTGCGGTGGCCCTGATGCCCCCGCTCTGAGCCCTCCTGGTTTGAAAGTTCGAAAAAAGAGTTAATAAACATTAATGTGTAAGTAGTTACACACTGTTTGTTAGTTACCTGTCTGTCAGTTTCCTTTCGCCTCAAAATCAGCCTGCATTTTTAAAAAATGTTTTGAAAAAGTTATTTCACCATAAGAACTCATTTAATTAGTTGAACCATTTTGGTGCTTTGGTTTTAGGACAATTAATCATTTTCCATCATTCTAGTTATTCATAACAGTGACAATTTTTGGAGGTAAAAGGTTTTCAATCACGGAATATTAGGTAGGCTAGAACAATCAAAAAGCATCTGTTTTCATGACAGATGAAGCAGGAAGACTACCCAGCTGATTGAAAATCAAGCGAGCCATAAAAATCAACTGTACCTATTTCCTTCTATTGCCATTTGAGCTAGAACTATTGCAGCAGGAGGTTTTCCTGCAGTAACGTGGTGGTCCACTCTGGCCTCAGGTCAGAGCTGCCAGGCATTATTTAGGAGAAAACTATCACAAGTATATTGTGAAAGTTGAGTAAAAGTCAGGTTTGGGTTTTGTTCAAAGGCCCCTATGCAAAGGCCATCACCATCATGACCTGCATGTACATGGTCCCACCCCTTGGGAAGTGTCTCCTGGTCTCCTTGGAAGATGCAGGCACAAGGCTCTTCTCCAGCTAAACCCCAATGGATGCGTGGCCATACATGCTTCTGCCTCCTGAGCCCACAGCATGGTTTTGTATGTATGCCTTAAGTTAGACATCCGGGAAGCTCAGGTCAAAGCAAAAAGGCGCTTAGGGACCTGAAAGGCCAGCGGTGCTGGAGACTAGGTGATCTCAAAAGCTGGCTAGGGTGAAGGGGGGACTCAGGCTCCAAATTTTCTGCTGAGAGTTTGCAGGACCAGCTCCACATCTGCTTGCTAATCCACTGGGAAGCACATCAGAGCTCCAGCTAAAGCACAGTGAGAAGTAACATTCCATGTGCTTCGTGCAGCCAGGAAGTTCCCAACTTCCATCCCAACCTGTCTGTCTCCCCATCTGGCTCTTGACACAAAGATTGTGCCCCGTCATTGATCCTGCTATTACCATGGCTTATTTCAAGATAAACAAGTGTCACTTTGATGAACAGCATTGTTCTTAGCTTTGTTACTTTTCCAGCTGCTGCCAACAATCTTCTGAAAACCTCAGAGAGGCTGTTGCAGTGTTATCATTTATGATGCTAAGCTTCATAAATAAGCTAAATAAGCTTCTTCTCCTAAACTTTTGCTAGCACTTGCAGTATAAATCTGTGCATCGCGAACTGCGCCCGGCCCTAGCACCAGCAATGGCTCCTCCCAAGACCAGCAAGAGCCACAGCTCCTGCTTCACTCTAGGCCTAGGAATCCAGGCAAAATTACAGGAAGAAAGACCGATAGCATTTTATATTGTATTTATTTTCCTGTGGGGCAGCATTGCTTTGGCACCTGCGCTTAATTATTTTTGTGTGCTCGCAACTGGACGGTAATTATGGAAAATTTGATTTAATCTGGAGGGATGACTGTGCTGTTCTATATAAAGGGTTCCTAAGGCAGCTGTTTCTATGGTATTTAAGCATTAAATACAGTAAGTCAGATTCCAGCTGCACCTTCCAAGGCTACTGGAGATAGGGCTTGAAAAGAGATAAAAAGATCTTCATTCAAATGATGTACAAAACTTTACAAGGCAAATGTTGGTAAATCCATGATGCTTTTTATGCATGAACCATTAGGAAAATCTGTTTAGTCTATGGATATGTCAAAGTGCATTTCTCAAAACTCCAAAAGCTTCTCTGGGCAAGTTTTTTTCTTTGGATATATCTGGATATCCTTGATTATATTCTGCACAGAACATTTTACCTTTCTTTCCAGTATTCTGATGATAATTTTATTCTATGTAAAAAAATGTTTAAAAGAAAATGTCAAGTGATTTTATTGCTACTATTGCAAACGACATGCTCTAATACAAACTGAAGGACAATCACAGCATTTTTGACCACTACCTATTTAAAATACACTCATTTACAGGGATTTGATTGTCAAGTAGGTTGTCACGGGTGTTCAACTTTTAAAAATGTAACTATTTAAATTATATATGTGAATGTACTTATCAAAGCTAAAAATGTAGTTAGCAGCAAACTGCTTATAATATATGAATGATAAACCATAAATAATAAGCATGATTGTAAATTAAATTGCTTGATTATGTTGACAATATGCACTCTAATTTGGAAAAGAAAATTACTTGAAAGTAATTTCAGCAGTTGATAATGCATTTAGCATTGCAGAGCTTTATGAGCAATGCTCTTTTTCTAAGTAAGTCAAGCACCAAACTTCCTGACAAATTGGTTGTTTGGGTGTTGCTATGCTCTGAATACAATAGATGTGACAGATATCAATAAAATATTGAGGGAATATATTTGTAAACCAAAATAAGGAAGGTCTTTAAATTAAAGAAAATTAATATTTTTCTGGTGGGAAGTAGTCAAGCGTGGTTATCAACTATATAACTATATCAACTAGCTATAAGAGAGGGCGAACTGAGTTTTAATTCTGGGAGAAAATGGAGTACCACCATGTCTAAAGGAAGCAACATATGGCTTGTTATTTTTGAATATGGTACAATGAGGAATAAAGGTATTTTAAATAAACCAGAGCGGAATTCAACAAGAGGCTCAGAAATACAACCTGAGCAGAAACATAATGCCTGTGCACTACTCCAAACATACCTTGCATTGCTGGTATGCTAGGTGAGATTCTGCATGAATTTCAACAGAAAAAAAAAGGATAAATAACTTACTAAGCATGGACGTCAGTACCCACAAACCACATAATATAAGACATAAATATAAGATATAAAAATAGTACTGTTTCAGGTGGAGGAATTGTGGGTATTTTTAGATGTTTGGTCTTTTTTTCTTTTTCCATCCAGTGTTTCTGTCACAGTTATAGCAAATGGGGTTCAGGGTTCACCTCCAGCTCGACTCAGCAACCGTACCTGAACTTGTAGCATTTGTTGAAGTCGATTACTTGGCATTTCTTGCTTTTGCTTCTTTCCTGTGTTCTAGTAAAGGCAAATGCTGAAAGATGCTGTAACGATGCATGAAGACGCTGAGGAATTTAACAAGTGAACACGACTCTCCTTTGATCTCTCAGACTAATACTGTAAGAACAAGCCACTCAACAGCAGGATTTACCTGGTGCTATATTTTCCTTTCCTCCCTTTGCTCCCTGCCGCCTCCTTCCTCAGCCTCTCTACAAGTGCAGCCTCCCAGGGTTGATGAGAGGGTCGATTCCCTCTCATTATCCCTGGAGCAGGAGGGTTTACGAGATCCCGATCCCCTTCGACAGCAGCACCAGTGTCTCTTTGCGCATACCCCTCTCCCATGTTTTGTGGCAGGACTGCCATGGGGAAGGCAGTGTTTGAGGAGGACAGACACCATGCCGTGCATGCTGGTGCCTATAACCTAGGAGCTGTCATCTTCTGTTCCAGTCCCCATTGCAGATGCATCACAGAAAGAAGTGGCCCTGCGAGCCAGCCTGGCTTCCTGAGATGCCTCTTTAAAAACAGGTACTACCTCAGGCATTACTTTCGGGGGAGATTTGCCATAGAAGCTCAGCCTTAGCACCCTGCAAGATGAACAGTGCAATTGCTCATGCAGAGAGAGCATTCCCCATGGAAATACCCTAAATCAGTGTCCATTTCTTATTCTGTTTCTGGGACACAGTAGTACCCTTCCTCCTTGTCATGTCCTGTATGATAACGCAGCCTATCAGACTAATGATGGAATAAGGGAGATTTCACCACATTCATAATGAAAGAAATATACTTATGAAATACAGGTATCTAACAATGATGTGTCAGCATTTCTTTATTTGATTTGCATCGTGTCACATTTAGGAGTATCTTCTCAGCGTTCTTGGGGATAAGACACTAATGGTCCCCCAGAAGAGCACACATAAAGTCTCATTTATGGAATGATATGTTATAGGGATTTTGTCAATGACTCTAATATAAACAGTCAGAGAAGCATCAGTCTGTCATCACAGATTTTCCTCATGTCACCTATCAGCCTTTTAGATACCTTAAGTCCCATTTGCTGGATCAGGATACACCTTCAGCCTCAGCACAAGCTGTAATGCAGATGTGTGGCAAAGCACTGACTTGTGGGCTGCCCTTTCTGAGGCCATGTTGATCATTCAGTACCGCAGTCTGTTGCAAAAAAACTACAAAAAAAAAAAAAAAAAGTTTGAGTAGCTTTCCATAATGAATTTTTTATTGTGAAATTGGCCTCTTGCTTCTGTCAGTTGAGAGTGGAGGTAAACTGTATTTTTATAATGAAACTCGTAGTCTGTCAGACTGAGCATGGGCTGGGAAGAGTAGATTGACAGAGCTGAAGACATTTATGAGATTTACAGTGACTAATCTTGCCTCAGTCTTCATTTCATTTGAATCATGTCAATCATATCATGTCATATAAAGCTCTAAGAAATGTCACTGAGGAACATTTTTCGCTCTCTTTGAAATGTACCGCTTGAAAATCCATTATTTTGGGTCAGCCTAGGAAGCTAAGTGAATGGCGAGCCCCACATCAGCATTGTTTTCCTGAGGCACCAAGACCCATCTCCTGTCTGCCGCCACCCCCAGGGGTTCTGGACTGGTTTCCCTTGGGCAGGGGTGAGCTCAGCTGTGTGGGGAGGTGAGAGCCACGGAGCAGGTAGAGCTTCCCTTTGCTTGTGTTTAGAAGGAAGCTTTTAAAAGCTACTCAATAGGCCCTAGTTTATTAAAATAATTACCAGACACGTTGCCTGTAGGCATATAGATTAAGGAATTTTTAGATATCTGAATTAGATATCTAAATTTCCTAAAAGCAGATATCAGGTATCTAAATTTTAGGTGCAGATAAATATACGTATATACATTTATTTTATTTAATTATCATTTATATTTAAAATATCAGTTGACTGCTGTATTCTACATTCATTTCTCACATCAGTATTTGAGTAGTCTATTTTAAATGTTTTTTAAAAACAAGATTTTTTTTCCCAGAAATTGAATGATGTCTCTGTTTTCCTTGACCCTGTGACTTCAAATATGATACTATCAGTAAATTGTTGAATATTTCTACAGTTTCCTACAGACCAGTTAAAGGGCAGCTTGATCCCATAGCTGTTAGCTGCTAATGTGTTATACCTTGAGGCATTCTGAAATTACAATATTCACCGAGAAAGATTCAAAATGGTAGTATTATAAATCAAATAAATGACATTTACATTAAACAGATTCATACTGCAGCATAATTAAGAAAAGCAGAATTGCCATTTTCATAAAGTCAAAGACAATCTGTTCCTCTGTAAATAATAGCAGCTTGTCCACTGCATCATGTAGAATATTTATTCCCATGACATACGCTACCAAACCATCTATAACTCGCTTGGTCTTAGATATCCATTTGTTTATAATTTTCAACTCTGAAATGGAATATCTCTCCGGAGACATTTAAAAACAAAGCACTAAAAGGACACACACTTACTGTTGTCAAGATGACAAATGTGCACACTGGTCAGTCAAGCAGTCAACACCTACAGCAAAGGCAGTTCCTCCTCCAGTGGATGAAGTTTATGGGATACAATTAGTTGTACATATTAAACTGTGCCAAAGTGGTGCTACACAGTCCCAGCAGCTGTGAGGACCTGGAGCTGATTGATTCCTGATATTTGTGAAGATTTGGGTCTTGTAACTTCAAGTTCACAAGCCCAGATTTTTCACTATCTTACAGGTACTCTGTTCTTGCTCGGGTTCATTGAGGAAGGTGACCCTCCACCTGCCTTGATCTTGGCTTTTCTCGTCCCAGTTACACCTTCCTTTCTTGGTTCCTCCAAGGGCATATTCCATAGTTTTCCTCACCTCTCTCTGCTCTGGTTTGGAAGTCTTAAGTCTGAAAATGGAAGCTGCCTTTCTCATTCCTTTGGGGATCGACTATGGATTACTTAAGCCTACTCTTGCAATGTTAGGAATAAACTGGTTGGCTTCTCACTGGCCTTATTCTATGCCAAAATATGCACTCCTTTCTTTTAAAAGTGTTCATTTTAAGAGTTGTGACTTACTCCATTATTCTGGAGTTAAATAGGCTTCATCTACACAGTTGAACTGCTGAAGCTCCCGTGTTCTGCTTGAGGCTAATTTCAACACACATCTGCATCAATGACATAAAGCAATAGGGAGCAGGGTCCTTGCAGCAGGATGTGAAGTGATTTATTGGTATTCCTATCTGAAGAAAGAAGGCATAACCATTACAGAAAGTGGAAAACACCACTGTACTACTGTGCAAGATGAAAGTGAGCCAACTTTTTGAGCTTTGGTTCTGCTCACCAGACCTCACCAACAACAAAAAATCAACACAAAGATGGATGATGAAGAAGTCCTGGAAGAGTTCTCTATAAGGAGTGATTAATAGACAGGACCGTTCACTTTGAACCAAGAATGATATCAAAGAGATCTATAAATATGGAAACTTTAGAGAAAATTAATAGGAAATATTGTATTTCCTATTTTAGATGATACTAGGTTTAGGATGCTGTTAATGAAATGATCAGTCAGTTGGCTTAAAACAAATGGAAGTATTTATTTATACAGTGTCTAATTATTTGGTGGAATATATTGCCACAAATTTTCTAGAAGATGTAATTAAAATAGCTTAAAATGTTTTTGGCTGAATTAATGTGAAAAAATGTCTTCTTTTGTCTTAAGCACTATGATCTGCTATCATCTGAGTCAGAAAATTCCAGTGCCACAGACTGCCAGAAGCCTGGATGACATACCGTACTTGGAAGAAAAGTATCATTGCATTCTTGGTGTGTTACTCTTTATTTCTTCCCTCGGCAGTTGCTCTTGACCAGTGTGGGTGGAATAAGATAGATCTGCTGTCTCAATATGGCTATTTTTATACATGGATAGATTTATTTTAAAAATACCTTAAATTTCACAGATCTATAAAGATGATAAAGAACTGAAGTTTTAGGTTTTTTTAAATAGGGATGCAAGAATATGAAAAAGTAGCTTATTGTGTAATCTTTATCTTTGTAAAACATGAAAAGAGTGAAAACAGGAGCTTACACAGAGGTAAACCACAAGCCTTTTTGATGTCTACTAGCTTTGAAAGTAGCTGTACGTAGCTTTCAGTAAAGTATCTATACACAGTTGTCAGCTGGATCCCCATCTTCCCCTCCCATACTGTCTCTGAATCGTCCTCCTCTTTAAAACCGTATCTGCAGGCTTGCAAGAGCTTCTTCAGGACTGAGCAACACCCCCAAGTTTACAAAGAAAAGAAGTTGACCTATTGGAGTGTTAGAATGAGCACTGACTGCAGGGGAAATCCTAGAAGCTCAAAAAAAGCAGGTTTGAGTAGATCTCAAAAAGCAAATTTTGATTAATGATGCTAGGATTGGATTGAGGCAGTGGGGATTAAGATGAAATAAGTTACTGCAGTACTTGGAGGATATTGCAAAATGATATATGGAGAGAGTGCAAGGACTGATGTATATTTTAATTGTTTTTTTTTTAATTTTAAAATATTTGATAATATTCCGAACAATTGATTCATAAGTGAGAAAATCAGCAAGGAAAGAGTTAATCATAACCTAAATGACCAACAGATGATCAATCACAGAATAAAAATGGGGAACAAATACACAATGGTCGTCTTCAGGTTTTATTAACACAGATCATCTGTGCTACCCCCTAAGCCGCTGGTGGTGAACTTTGAACTTGAAAACAGGAAAAAAAATGCACTCTGCCCCCAAAACCACAGTAGTCACCAGGCTTTTTTCAATAATCTCCAATGACACTCTTGAAAGCAATAGCATACATCATGGGCTCCATGCAGCCATCACATAGGTAGCAATGTATGTACTGAATGAACTAAATTATGACCTTACTGCACTGGGAAAACTCTTGATATTGAACATCTGACTTTGGACAAACCATTCTCTAACCCTTGCCTAAAAATCATTGTTATTTTATCCAGCTCCCTATTCTGCACTTCTGCCTCGAGGAAATCTCAAATGGGTCAAAAATGTAGCTTTTAAAATACGTCTAACCAACTGCTGTGTTATGCCTTTGTTTTCTTTAACAGAAAGAACACTGCAGGTGGTATATGAGGTTTCTATTTGCATAGCATGCAGGTTGCATTTTATGAAATCCCTGATGTATAACAAATGTGGTTCAGACAAGTTGAATGATCTGATCGCAAGACAGAGAAAACAAAAGAGATGGACTAGTGAAATTATCAGCTGGAGATGTACAAACATTGGCTAAAAGCAAAGACCTCTTAACACTGTAGCCATCTCCAGGCATGACTAGAAAGGCTAATAATATATTCTAACAGAACTTAATTTATTTCTAAATCTATTTCAGCAGCAACAGAATAGTCTGACCTGTGCAAGGGATTAGGTTCCAACAAAGCTGTTATACTTGAGATTTCTAGAAGCAAAAAGCACTTTACATCCGAAAAGGGCAACAAAAGGGCAACAGAATTACTTTATTTCTGCTTTTATTAGAATATCATGACTGGTTTCAGTTGGATTGCAACAGAGAGAAAACAGAAAGTAAGGCAGTTAGACCTCTTTTATTTATAACAAGATAAGAATTATTTGGAGATGAAATTTGATCAATTTGATGACACAGTGTTGGAAAGTTTAAACTGCCTCCATGCAAATGTAGATGTCACTGATTATGTACAAGGGTTAGTGCTTTTATTGACATCTAAATTGGATATTATGTCCAATAAATAACATGAAGACAAAAGCACTGATCTCTGAGCTCAAAATCATGCCCAACAGATATCATAGAGGTAGACATAGGTCTACCTCTGCAGGCCTCCCTCAGGTCTGATATCCCCATGCCTGCCTAAGACCCATCTAACTCAGGCACCGAGACTAATATACAAAATTTTGAGAATAAGTTTCTACTTACAAATAGAAAGCCAGTGGCCAGAGAGAGATGGTGTTCCTTATAAAACGGGAAATTTGGAGAGATGGAAGTTGTAAGACGTCACTAGAGGGACCTCTGGGATTCTTTATAGATTCTGGGGTTAGTTACTCCCAACTCCGGAGATCATAGTTTCTCAAATATAAGACTTTTTTATAGGTAACCATTTTTACACAGATGTCAGACAATGGACAACACTAAGCAATCAACAGCAGACAATCCACAAGTGTAACAAAGCTAGAAATATAACGGAACTAAGAACAGAATACATACCTGAGAGCTTATGGTTAAGCCACAGATGCAGGGTACAGTGACCGCTCTCACCCTTTCCCTATCCTTATAGTCCGCTGCTCCATGATGGTTTTCCCTGGATTATTCTCACCACACTTGAGCTGCACCAGGATGAATCGGTCTCGCTGGCAGTTGGCGTCGGGGCGTCCCTGCTGCTGGGTGGGTTGTTGAGTCCTCAGGGTGGCTGACGGTGAGTCCAAGCCCACACCAGAGCTACGGGCCTTGTTGGCTTTCATCCTTCCTGGGCTTGGCTCATTACCCAATCAAACGGTGCCAGACCATGGGGACAGGCAGGCCCTGGGGCCTCAGGCAGTAGCAATATGGTCAACAGTACGGTCAACAGCGTGGTCAGCTCACAGTACTATTCATGGCCAACAAACAACCCCGTGCCAAGTCGCACAGTACCTGGATGCTTGGTGTGAGTCTGTGGTGTCGCTTCCATTTTACTGACGAGGTTTGCTCAGCATTTGTGGGGCCCTTGGGAGGCCACAGCAACCCCACAGCAGGGTGACTCTGGCCCAGGCTTCCTAAACACTTGAGGAGCATCCTAGAGCAAACTCCTCTTCCATAGACTGCATCCTGCATGCCACACTTGTCTGTGTGATGCATACCAGAAGCTGAATGCATCTTTTAGGCCACTAGATTTCCTCATGCCTCACACTTGATTAAGCTTTTGAATATTTTAGCAAATTTATAAATTATTTCCCTTGACACTTACTCAGACTTTTTTTTTGATCTAAAATCACCTTAAATTATTTAAAACAATTGAGTGTTTTTACCTTGCTAAAGTGTTGCAGTTACTGGCAAAGAAATGTAACGTCTATCCAAAGAGTAAACAAAATATTTTCTGAAAGGAGACAGGAGATTAAAAAGTGTGTGTCCAGGGGACACACCGCTGGTCCATGCTTATGCACACAGATATGTATGAACATGTCTATGTGCACATGAAAAACAAACAATTGCAGGTAGAAATTTACTTTCACAGTGCTTATAGGAGGCTCATGAGATACACATGGCAAGATTTTTCTCGTTCCAATTGGCTTTAGCTCAGTCAAAAAAAAAAATCATTGTGGACTAGTTGCATATTCTCAGACATAACAGGGGAGCTCTGCAATTCTATTGCCAATGCAGCACCTCCTATGGAGGTAAAAATCTTCAATTTTAGCGCCACTCTTAAAATACTTTTAATAGTCTGAGATCTCAGGTGATCATATTAATGGCCATCTTCACTAATATAGTGTGCTTTTTACAACCAGCTGCAGAACATACAAAAGAGAGGCTGAATGAATCACAGCATGGCTAGGGAAAACCTGGGGAAAACACTGGAAGGAAGCAACCTCTCTCAGAAATAGTCAAATAGTTCTTTCCATGATTGCATTTGTTAGCTTCTCAAAAACGAGTTCATGCTGAACATGACTGATTTAAATAAAAGTATTTGATTATTTCCATCACTAACATTATGTATAAACACTTCAGGCTAAGCTTTTGAAAAAAAAAGTAATCAGTACTGGAATTGAAATGTGTAGGAACTATTGGTACAACTGAAGTTGGCTGATCTTTTCAACTTGAGCTACAGGTGGAATTGATTTCTTCATTATCATGATCTATTAGGGGCCCAAAAAATAAGGACAAAGAAGCACTTGTCTATAAATACAGTGTGGATAAGCCTGATTGGAAATGAAGGTAGCAATAAAATTAGTGCTCATTAACTGTTTCCCTATCCCAGTATCCTCATGCCCTTCCCTGGTACACACGTCACTGTACCTGTCACTGATAGTGGGGAAGAGCCAGAATTTGGCTAAGTCAAAAATGCTGATAGGCATATTCCAAAGTCAAAAGCTTTTCTCTCAGCTTGTTACAAACCTCAGTAAATTTTAGCATTTCTTTGCTTTGTTTCAGCTGCTTTTTACCCATAACACAAGCCTAAATGTACTCTACAATCCTGTCATGAAAAGTCTGCCTTTTAAGGATAATTTTTACAATTTAATTAAAACATGTCCTGAGAGTTAAAAATATACTGACAGCATGTTCCCTAATTGTTACTGAATCTACATGCTGCTGGAAATTTCATGAGATATCAGAAATCAGAAATTTGCACATATCAGAATTGTGAGTAAAAATGAAAACATTTTGGAGCTAAGAGGGTGAGCAGATGTTTTTCTTTCATACATAATGCTCCATTAGTAATCATAATATTGCTTTCTTCTGAAGCATTTCAGTAAAAAACAATGGATGTCAATAAAAAAACAAGGTATGTTAATAATATTAACTTGATATTCACTGGAATAAGCTAATGGAAGACAGTCTTTGGTTTGATGCAGTTTGTTAAGTCTTTATACACATTCCTTGTATTACAACATACCACTCCTTCCACTTTTCTGATTATACATACAATCCAAAAAATGCTATATGCCCATGCCCAATTGCTACGCTAACGCAAAGCATCACTGAAAGTGTTTATATTTATGTAGTGAGACAGAACATATCAAAACAAAAGTACAACATTTTTCTTCATATTCTCATAATAGCATTTGTTTGCAGAGGATACATTTGTATCACATGAGCTCCAAGCCCAGGGAAGAAAACTGGTTCTTCAGGCAAGCAGCACAGTGACAGGCAAGGGGCAGTGCAGGACTGACTCACACTCCCAGCAGTGCAAACAAAACCAGCTTAAAATATTTGGCTCTCTGAATTCAAGTATGTCTATTCACAGCAGTTCAGAAGCAGGGACAGTTAATTCTGTATGAAGGTAACCACTATATATTGCTTTTTTTGCACATAGAAATGAAACAAAACAAAAAACACTGCACACACCACAGGTCACACAAATGCTTGTTTTCACTTTGCATGTATAGAAAACTCCGTGGTAGAAAAAAATCAGGACAGTAAATTCTGGAAACAGTGAAATAATAACAAATCAGAGCTTTCTTTCAGAAGATGAGGCATCATTTCAGGGTTTAATTCTGACCTCAGATTTAGGGAAGCAGGGGAAGTGCCCTGTGCGTATGTTTGTGTGTACACTCAAATGTTTGTTTGGCTTTTGTTTTTTTACCTTAATGCAAGAAGCACCTGCCATGTGTTTGCATTAGTAAAGCTACTTAACTTAATTTAACCTAATTTGACTTTTAGAGTCAGTTATCTTTTCACCTACTGCAGCTGTACACAAAAGAGATTGGTCCATCTTGCAGCATCTAACTTGAAACTGCAACATTATAGTTTTCACTGTACTCCAGTTCAGGTTGTATGTTTTAATATGAATATTTAACAAGAAGCAAGCAAAGCCACCACTGCTCTGACTCCCATGCATGAGGAATAGATTATTATTATATAAATCCACTACTGAAGATGAGAAGAATGATTTTTAGTTAACTATGGAGGTGAGAAAACTAGGACAGTGAAAATGTTCTCTAAAATATACAACACTCCAATACTTTACCAGGCTGCCTAGACTGCAGCTGCTCTTTGGAGAAAAGAGGAATGTGTAACTGACTACAACAAGCTTGTCCTCCAAGCAGCGTAGGTTGTTCAGAGCAGGCTCTCATTTTTTACTTTTGTGACTTGGCACCATCATGTGGCCACTTTGAGTTCGCTCAATTAAAGTAAAAACTTGCTTAGAAAACCCTGCAATAAATTTAGTGGATTAAAAATATTTTTTAAGTTCTAATTAACAAGGAGACTGGGCGCATCTCAAATACTTATGCACTGAATTCTAAACACAGCATCTTCCAGTTGTCGTTATTTTATGAGTCCACGCTCTATTTAATCACAGCTTTCTTCTTATCTTTAATATAAGAAATTGTTTTAGGTTGGAAATATGAAAGACATATTCTACACTCGGACTGGGCCCAAAACCTTACCACTACAATACAGAAACCAGAGTAATAAAGGCAACTATTCTCTTCTTCGCTATAAAGATAGTGGAAATGATTTTCAGCAATAAGTAGGTATTTTGTTTTTACACCAGAAAACCTTAATGTTGCAAACATTGAGAAGACTTAGACCTTCAGTAAATGCAAACATGCAGTAACCGTGTAAACATGCAGTTTCTTGCATGTTTACACGGTTTAAGCCATACAGCCTATGTACCAGGAGAACTCAAGGTACTTAGGCATTCCTTTTGCAAAGTTTCAGCGTCAAAAATCAGAGGTGATGTACCATCAATATAAATTTGTACTTTGACATATCTACGTATTGCTATACGAAAACATAATAAAGTTTTTCTCCGGCATTAGTGTGCTACAGGCCCGAAGAACACTCAGGTTGCTTGTACAGAAGCAGCACAAGTTTATGCTGACCAGACGAATGTTCTAATTTACTTTAGAGTGGAATAACGAGATACAGCATTGACAGTTATAGGAATGTATTTTCAGTATTTTTTCTTAAATATAAACATCTAGAACCCTTTCAATAATACGATTCATCGTTATTTGAGCACAGTATTGCTAAATAAGGTTCTGTCATTTTAATAATCAAAAATAAATCTTCTCAGCTGAAATACTGTATCAATACTCTTTAAAATATATGCAAGTTATATACAAATATAAAATTACATTACAAAACTTTTAATTAGAATCATCTAGATATTTTGCAATAATCTGTACACTCAGACAAGCGTTCTGTTTCTAAAAGGACTGCAATAGCAGCAGATGCAGCTTTTCAGCTTCCCCAGGCTGAGGTAATGCCCACTTCTTCTTTACAAACTGAATGTCTATCAGTCCAGACTCTTTGGCCAATGCAATTCCTAACAGACCGGTTGTTTTTTCTGGTTCTCCCAGTACAGCCATAGTCACAACACTGAAATCAAAAGAGGGATGTTTTTTAAATCAAGACAAAACGAATAGAAATTGTTTTTTGTGTCTTTCTTTCCCTTCAAACATTTATTTAAGCAGATTATAATTAACTGATTCCTTTCTTCTATTTATTGCCATACTGTAAAATTCATCCCTATTTCAAGTTCTAGCATGTTAGTTAGCTTTTCAGGAGATGACCAGTTACAACCACTCAATGCAAGTACACTTGGACCGAAAATTCTCCCACTGCTTCACAGCTTCCATAATCATCACTGCTTGCATAATTATTTTACAATTATTTCAAACTTGTGAAGGTGAACTGATATCGTGAGACCACCCTGACACTAGTCTTGGTGCACAAATAATCAAAAACATCCTTGTTTTATTTGTGAGAGTAAACACAATATATTGCTTTATATTGGTAAATATATTAGATACAACCATTGAAAAATAATCTCCAAATCTTCCAATCCTGACTGTTTTCAAGATCGATTGCAACACAGCAAAGCTACTTTTGAACTTGAAGAGTTCACTGACTTTAGTGGAAACAAAGCTATTTTCTGTACAGCTGCTGTCCCACTATAACACTGTATCTGGTTTTAATAACACTATATCTGACTATATCATATAATGTAATATGTAAAAAAAATGTAAAAAAAAAAATTCAAATTGGTATAAGGTCTCTTTTCACAGCTGAAGCAGTTTAAAAAACAATCAAAACACCAAAAACACACATACTTAGAAAAGCAACTCTTATGCAAGTTTAAATTGAGCAAGACCCCACAAACCCTGCTCAAAAGGCAGATATCAAAATTCTGCTGAAGAAAAATTAAGATGTGTAGTGTACTTACTTATCTGATGGAATAGCCTGTTTTGCCATAGGCAACAAATCATTTTCCAGAAGGTCCCAAATATAAATATTAGATGAGGCATCCAGGACAAAGAAGACAGCAGGTCTGGTTAAAGCCCATTGCAGGGCAATAACTGGCTGCCCATTTGTGCTGTCATTCCACTGCATGAGGGGATACTCTGATGTCATTTGGTGCAATCTGATACTTCCATCAGAACAGCCAACCTGGAGACACCACAATCAAAAATAAAATACTGCCTGGGAAAGAAACAAACTAAGCAGGACAAAAAAGACAAACCTATCCTTGAAAACATCAGGCATACAAATAAAACAAATTGCATGATTCAAGTAACAAATGTTTGTATTTCTGTCTATCCAGTTCTGATTTAAATGTGCTTGGCCAAACCTGAACACACCTGAGCACACACGCGGCTGCCAAGCAGACCCTGACAGGCTGTTTCAGTAAATTTCAGTAATTTCAGTAAAAACAAAGAATAAGTTATAAAAGTATTGGCTAAAATAAGGTGGCCATGCATTTCAGTGAGCCAAACGCTCCTTCTTGAAAAGCAAAGTTCAGATACCAGAACACAATATTTGTTTGTCAACCTGCCTGACAGATCTGAATTAGTAAAATAAACCACTTATCATAGCTGGCTAAATATTTTAAATTGCAAATCTTTTCTAAGTAATTAAAAAAGCAAAAATCTCATTAAATTAAAATGCTTTCATACCAGAAAGAATGGCTTTCCAAAAGGATAGAAATCTATTGCATTGACGCTTACTGATCTCAGCCCACTCTGCTGGGGGCTGAAGAGCTTTGGAGGAACTTTTAAATTGTGTCTTGTACCATGGCCTACCAGGCCCTGTGAATAATATAAACAAAAAAAGAAATCACTATGCATTATCAGTATTACAATAAAAAGTCAAACAATTAACACAGCTGCAGCCTTGAAAAATTCCTTAATAGCAAGCAAATTAAAATTTAATGATAGCCTCAAGTTACAAATTTTATATACACTGTACTGCTAAAGATTCAAGTAAATGTGACAGCCTTCAAAATCAGAGAATAACTGTGAAATTAATTTAAAATATTACTCACAATGTTTGTTCCAACAATGAAATGATTAGGATTAGAAGAAAGAAACTTAATTGACAGTGTTTGTGGCATTCTCTGGCACATATCCTTTGGGAAAAGGCTGGGGAAAATAGAAAAATACATAGGTAGAAGATGATCTAAATATACAGGAACTTGCCTCCTGAAGTTGTACATTAGAGAAGCTCTTGTTCAAAAATATCTATGAACACCTCTAGAAAAAAAAATGCATTAAAACATTAGAAACTAATTAATATAATGTTATATCTCCCATAATAGTAGCTTAATAAGATACAGAAAAAATAGCTTTGTGAGATACATATGTAAAAGCTAACAACCATGATTTTCTTACCTCTTATTCAACTCTGTAGTAGAACTATGTACTAACTTCACTTTCCCTCCAGGAATTAAACCTAAAATTACAAAAAATATTTAAAAAAAAAAAAAAAAAAAAAAAAAAAAAAAAAAAAAAAAAAAAAAAATTAAAAAAATAAAAAAAAAAAAAAAAAAAAAAAAAAAAAAAAAATAAAAAAAAAAAAAAAGAAGAAAAAAAAAAAAAAAAAAAAAAAAAAAAAAAAAAAAAAAAAATTAAAAAAAAAAAAAAAAAAAAAAAAAAAAAAAGACTTAGCTACAGCTAATTTAAACACTTCATACCACAAAAAAAACCATAAAGCTAACCTAAACTATCTACATATAGACAGATAGGTTTATGATAGTTCATTAACTAAGTTAAGAAAAAAAATGAAACTTCATGTTTAGATCATTTCTTAAAGATAACAGTTTATATGTAAAAATCTTGCATAGTTTAGAATAATTTACTTCAGAATTCAATTCTAAAGACATGTGATCTTGTGACAGTCAAAGAAAAAAGGTAAGATTCTGTTTAAAAGCAAAGCCTACAGAATATGGACTCAATTATCTATTTACACATATGTAAAAATGGGTGTATATATTTATAAATATAAATATTAATAATACATATTATTATGTAAATATATATTATTTATACTTGTAAATATATATATATTTCAAGTTGATAAGTAAATAATAGCATAAGTAATTCAAATTATTAAAACCTTAGAAGAAAAGACGAATGCTGGCAACAGTATAATTGTATCCAACATACTATGTTGAAATGTACCTCTGCACAGAAATAAATACCCAGTTTTACTAACTTTATATAACCATGCAATGCATAAGATTTTGTAAGTGACAAAATCAATCAAAACTTTTATTACTCAACAACAACAAAAAAATCACTTTAGTGATATGTTTGCATATGTATTTTAAGACATATGAGCATTTTCATCACTGCCTGTTCCTTTTAATAAAATATGTCAGTCCAAATTTGTCCAAAGAAGAAGATTTGTACTTTTTAAAAATTCAGATAAGAACCTCATAATCCTTGAAAAAGTTAAGTCCTTGAGTCCTTCTGTACTTTCTTTAGCTTTAAACAAAGATTTTATAATACTTTCATCTCCATTTTGATAATTATCGTGTCCTCTTTTGGGGAAGTTATTTAATTTGGTCTGAGATGAAAGATTCCATAAAAGCCTAAGCAATGTCCATTCATTTTAAGTTATCAGTGGAACACAAAGCTGCTTTAACATTCTAAGAAATGTGACAGTGTCTGGCAGCAATGGCCAATATGAGATTAGCAGGGGAAATGCAGACAGAAACTGGTGAAGACTCGACACATGATGCCTTGCCTATAATGCAAAACATGTGTCCTATTCAGAATTAATCTTTATGTCAATAATTATGCCTTTATCTGAACTACTTGTCATTGCTGACCCTTCTTTCCGAGTAACTTCACAATCATAGAACTCATGCACGCACCTAATTCTATCTTATGCTCAATACTTACCTAAATCGGTCTGTGAACCAGCTAAATCAACTTTTTGTAATTCAACAACTACCTGAAAAGTCAATATTCAACATTAATACACAACAAATATTTACCAAATTTTTATCATTTTTTTTTGCTTTATCAAATAATTACCTAAAACAAATATTTTAAGTAATTGTAAGAATATATGAAATAACTCTGAAGAAATGTTTAGATAGATAAGTCTAACAATCCAACCATTACAGGTAGATTCTCCATCCTTCTCAACCACATGCGATGCTAACACAGTTTCAAATATCTATGGATATTCTCTGCTGTGCTGTAAAGGCAGAAAATGGGAAATTGCCTCCTATACTTAATCAGTAGCTGACACCTGTATCAGAAATCCTATGCTTTTCACCACCCTTTCAAGAATTGGGAAGGGCAGATCATTGGGCCTAAATCAGTTGCTGCTGAAGTTACTTAGAGCTTTCAGGAACTATCTCAAACAAGATCAACTCAAACAGACACAACAGGATCGCTATATGGGACAAAGCTGTATGAGAGAAAGACTGAAAACATCTGGTACAAAAAAAATATTTCAGTAGGACCAAAAGATCAACAGATCTGGTGCTTACTTACTCAGCGTATTTTAGAAAGGGTCTATTTTATGCATAGATTTCTACATTTTGCCTCTTGAACATTTATTTGGTATTAATTATAAATGAGACTTCCCACACACATTCAGTACAGTCTCTGATACCACTGTGATTCAAATAAAGTAAAGTAGGTAGAAGAACAGGATCTAGGTTCATTACCCAATTACTAGACACATGTGAACATACCCCTACAAAGCAGAACAGCTGATCCCATATCTATGTGAATCCATGCACCTGTTTAATAGTTTAACATCTTGGCATTAGGGAGAGAGGAGATTTTTACAGTACATGCTGTACTTTTCAGAAAGGTAATTCTTATCCAAAAGGGGAAAAAAAAAAAAAACCTAAAAGGTGTGTTGCCATACCAAAAAGGTATATTATTGTTACAGTATGTGATGCTCTCTCCTTTTTCATATATATACACACATGTATTACTCACCCACATATTGAGGATTCCATTTTCATCCATTGAAGCTATCTGGCATGGACAGCCTGACATTTCTGCAGGAAGAAGGTAGCAATTTATATTTATACACTACCTTTATCTTAAAAGATATCCCTTTAAATCCTCAAACCATTTTAAACCTTTTCCAGACTAATATATTCTGTGAAGGTTTTGTGTTCCCCTCAGTAGGGAAAAAAAAAAAAAAAAAAAGGCAAAGGGACTAACTCTGCCCATGAAGAAAAAAGTATAATATATTCTACTTGCCTTACCAAAGCAGCAAAGCATCTCTTTCTGCATCTTTAAAAATATTTGGATTCTGCATACAATTCAGAACAGAACATACAGTGTAACTAGATTAAAACTTGTAAAATCTGCATTGTGCAGCACAATTCTTTGGTCTGTTATGGATTTTAAGGTGAAAATCTGCAATGGGATTAATATAGCATGAGAATTTTGAGGCATGAGTATTAAAGACTCTTTGCAAAAGTTGGTCCTAAGAAAATGTAACAACTAATGCAGGGCTAACTCTAAAGTCCAGTCACATATTATTTGTGTTATCAGATATAAACAATTTGTTCCACTGAGAGCTTTTGGGGGGAATATTATAGAAGCACTGAAACTATCTCAAAATAAGTTATAACCCCAAAACTGCTTTTAACCACAGACTAAAAAAACATGGGGTTAAAAAAAAAAAAAAAATTATAAAAAGCACATACCCACATCTGGGCAAAACTGAGTGAACGTGACAAAAATGAAACCAGAAAAATCAACAAGGATGTTGCATTTAATCAATTATATTCTCTATAGAGAATTTAAAAAGGCAGGATGTAATTATGAATTCGAATATGGTTAGGATATATTCTTTACTATATATCTAAAGAATGAATCAGATTTACTGATCATTTAAAGAACAGTTTACATACCCTCCTGATGAGAAAGGCTTGAGAGCCTGTAATTCTGCTCAGTGTAGAGAGAGGTTAAGACAGGTTCCACTGCTAGTACAGGAGAAGAGTGGTTTACTGAGTTTAGAACTCCATCTGCAATTAGCAATAATTAAAGGTAAGTGCTGTATTATTTTTGATGACAACAACAACAAAACCCTAATCATTTTTAGGTTTATAGGAGTATGATGAATACAAAGAAATAACGAACTTCATAAAGAGGTATTTTGTAAAAGTCTCAAAGACAATAGTGCAAAATGTTTCCTAAATGAATAACAACTATTAGGTAAAACAATGTTCACCATTTGTTTTTAGTTTTCATTTTTCATTTTGCTGCTCTATCACTTACGTGACAAAATGAGCCATTTTATTAAAATCTCCCATTTCAGGGTTTCCTTAAAGAGAATTATGTTAATTTTAAGCCACATAAGCAACAATAAATAATGGTTTTCTCACCAGGGAAGACAAAACTGAAAGACTACGGCTCTTTCAAAGCATGATTTAGTAGAAAGTAATTACACTTCAACAAAGAGCTCACCATAAGCAAAGCTTTATTCACTCTTTCATAAGCTTTTAGAATAAATATGTATTTACAGCAATTTCAGTATGTCAAATCTTTTCTTTTTTAGACTTGTTCTGTATATTGAACTTAGCCAACTTAAGACTAAAAGTCTTAAATCTGTTAAAAAAAAAAAAAACAACTAAATGTATTTTATGTCTTTTGCAATATATTTTATGCCTGCTGAAGTTAGATATGCTTATGAGACACAAGTACATACATTTAAATTTAATCCAAGATCAGTAATTTGCTCATCTAGATAAATTTGCATGGAAAACCTTGTTAACAGGCAAAAAGACCCACTGACTTCTATCAGATTCATAAAATTGTAAGGCTTTGTAAGGCACCAACCCAGCTGCAGAATCAAATAGTTTGCATTGGATACTCTAATATGTCTGTTAGATGAACTTCAGTAACTTCTGAATTTGCCACCCACAGATTGCAAGGAAGTTTACAAAAGTCTACATTATTTTGATTGTATACCAAGTGATCAGAAGTACAGAAAAAAGGAAGAAACAACGTCAAGAAAATGTAAAAAGGTGAAAGTAGATCAACCAAAAAGCATTTTTGAAGAGTAAATTTTCTCTCAATATTTATGCAAAACCAAATTTAGTCCATCTCTAAACTAGGAAATTTTATGGAGTGACTATCACACTATTTTTGCTGCTCTACTACTTCTTCCATTAGGAACCTGGAAGGAACATTCTGTGACTCCCAAATGGTCCTAAGGTCTTGCTCCTGTGGCAAGCTAGATGAAAGCACATGTCCAGGTCTTGCTTCCAACATGTGAGAGAGTTCTAGAGATACTGAACCAAGTAGTTCGTGGGTCCCAAAGCTCAGACATAGGGTCGAAATTCCTTCAACTGAAGACTACAAGTAAATCTATGGAAGGCAGAATTTCACTTACTGTATTATCCAGACCACCTGATACTTGGACTTCATATTCCACCTTAATTGTCACCCTACACACTATTACCAACTTATATGTTACTTGCTTGCAATTCTGGGATCCCCAGAACTATTCATATACCCTGTGTTGACAATATCATAAAAAGGTACTCAAAAATATGTAGAAAATTCCTAAGATTTTACACTGCTATAAAAATAATTGATATATTAATGAGCAATAAACGAGCACAATTTTAGAGCATCTGGATAAAATCCAGAAGTGATAAAGTTATATAAGCTGGATTTTCAGAAGTAGGTAAGGATGATATTCAAGATGAAGATCAACACAAGCAGATGTCTCTGCATGAGCTAGTTTTCCATGATCTTTACAGGGAACTAAACCTAATCAATACAATCAGTTCAAGTGATCATCTACAGATATCTACATTAGGGAGCTGAACAGGTCCCCAGTTCTCACAGAGCTGCATTCTACTGACTCTAACAGAGCTTATATAGGTATGTGCTTAGATACGTATCTTACATACATTCATAACCCTAGGTTTAGGTGGCATAATTTGTAAACTGAAGCCATCCTCTAAACAACTATGAATTTTATGGTCTTACTTTTTTTTTTTCCTCTTTTGAAAATCCTCCATCCTAATAAGTGGGTTAGATGTAGACTAAAAAGAAATGCAAATTATATTAAGACAGGTAACATGACTGAAATTGATTACACTAATGACTGCAGAGAAGGTTAGGGCTGAATTTTAATAATAAAATGCTCCTTACAGTCTGCACCTGATCCATTATCACTGCATCTCCACTCTCACTGCTTGGTGTGTATTTTGCACTGACTTGCATTCCTCTGCAGTCATTACTGATAGGCAACTTCTACTAGAATAAATATAATTTCTGATGAGACTAGACTAGACTGTTGAGAAACCAATCTCTTAGCAAAATATGTAGTGGACATTTGTATTGTCTGTGAGACAACAAATTAAAACGGGCAGGTACTAACCAGTGGAAAATGTTGGAAGTCTAAATGTCCATTCTGTTCCACTGAATGTCACGTGTGGGTGCATTCGTGAGTCTTCCCGAAGATCCCACAGCAGCAATGAACCATCTGCTGTTCCAGCAAACACTAAGGTTGTGTTACTGGGACTAAGGCAACAACTTAGCACCTGTTAAATCAGGAAGGATTGACATCATTAAAATTAAGAAATAAAATGGTGTCTTGAAATATGTTCGTTCTTCCTTGTGATACAAATTCAGAAAAACTTGGTTACAGAATCTGGCTACAGAAGGACAACTTATGTGAAATGGAAGTAAAATGGAAAATTTCCAGTAGATGCTTCCTCTCTTCCAAAAGAATTGTCCTCACAACCTTTAATGCAGCTGTTTTGTTTCTCTGCTTTTCTTCTGTTTTCTCTCTTCTGTTTGGAGTTAAAAAAAAAACAAAAAAAAAACAAAAAACAAACAAACAAACAAAAAAAACATGACCATCAAAAAGATCTATTACCAAACCAAAGAGTGGATGATGGTAGGGTTTTGCTCACTCAGACAAATGCCAAACAATTTTTTTTTTTTAAATATGACACCATTTGCTGCAAGACAGAAAACCGAAATATACATAATAAAATCATTTATTCAATAGGCAATAGCACAATGTTATTAAACCATACCTCCGAGTCGCATATTAAAACTTTCTGAGGACTGGACGGCTGCCAGACATTCCAGACACATATGATGCTCTTTCTGTCCAGGAAGGCAACACCTGCCCTCTCAGGTAATCCATGAGCAGAAAGTAGCATCTGCCTCTGAACTTGAGACACGTACAGACAGGATATTTTTCGGTCTAGATCACACATAACAATAAAAATAAAAAATAAATAAATAAATAAAAGAAGAAAGAAAAAAGGAAAGTTCATTGTAGTTGAAAAAGGCTAATAAGCTGCTACAGCAAGAATCAAAGAAGCTAAGAGGTAACAAGGAAGAAAATATCTATTAATAGTGGATTGTTTTTGATGCCATATTGAAAAGAAGAGTGACTGGACAAGGAGTACAAAAAAATGAAAGGA
The DNA here is from genome assembly GCA_013389825.1 of Crypturellus undulatus. Classification (NCBI taxonomy): domain Eukaryota; kingdom Metazoa; phylum Chordata; class Aves; order Tinamiformes; family Tinamidae; genus Crypturellus; species Crypturellus undulatus. The sequence continues at coordinate 51,060 of VWPW01020001.1, forward strand.
TGTAGGAAGCAAAAAGGAACAAAGTCAGAAAGCTAACTGGAATGTGGGCATAAGCAAGCCAATCAAAGAGTTTGATCTGATATAAACATATTCACTAAAAATAAGTTAAGTCTCAAACAGGAAACAGAGCAAAGGCCAGGCTACAGAATCAACCTATACATTCTTCTGCTTCATCATATGTGTTTATGCTAGAAAAAGCCTTTTTATCATGTTGTGATAGGTCGTCTCGCCTCTGATCACAGACATTTTAATTTTGCTTTTCATTTGAACTGTTACTGTTTGTGAGGGGATGATACAGTTCAATTACATCAGGCTATCTCTCCCAGTGCAGTAAACTGGCTTTATTTGTACGTTGGGGCCTATTGCCAGCAAAAGGAGCCTAAATTAAATGTTACCCCTTGGGACAGGCCTTCATCAACAGATCAAGAAAACAGGTCTGGGACATTCCTGTATCATTGTGATCACTCCAATGCAATGAGCATGACACTCTGCTCTTCCCTGTGTGAAACTTATCTGCCCAGAGCCACAACAAGAACAGAGGAATAATAAGAGGTAAGCTTTACATTATCTTTATATCCTGAAATGCGCTGCTTGCAATTCAGCCGCAATAAAGAGCCTGGCACTTTGCATAAGGAAGAACTCACACTGTATGCTAAAAGCTGTATAATAAAGTCCCCTTACCATGGAGAAACGGTTGGTTAGTATTTAACTGGAAACAGCTGTCACTAATAGACAGACTGGTTTGTCGAGATCTTAGTTTCCACCTGGGTTGTGTTGCAACTTGATCTTCCTCTAGCAAAACAGCGATCACCTTTCAAACATAATTATATTTACAGAAATAAAAGGGTCATCTTAGCTTTCAGTTTTGCTATTTGTAGCTTACAAAAGCATATGGATGAATTCAATAAAATTTTATCAACTCTTGCTAATTTTATATCTTTGCAAGCAGAGCTTAATACTGCTGTAAAATTTTCACAGCTCCAATTCCATTCTTTTGCAGAGAGATGAATCTCACTGATAATGTGTATTATTTAAGTCATTTATTTAAATTAGTCAGAACAAGTACTGTAAGTGATCTATCACATACTTAGCCATACAACTCCCAAAGCATATTAACTACGTAAGTGTACCTGGCAGGCAGACCGGAGAAAATTTCCTAGTCTTTTTGAATCAATTTTAGGTGTTTGAGTACTATTCACTGACATCTCCTGGGTGTTTATAGGACCTAGGAAAAAAAATTGAGGTTTCAAAAAGGAATCAAGCTAATGCAGCTGTATATAGCAGCTAATAAGGCTGCAAGAACAATATAATTTTTAAGTACAATGAGGACAAATGAACTTCAGCAATAACAATGATACTTCAAAACAAGATCTGTTGGGGAATCTGCATGAGTGTCTTCAGCAGGTTGCGACTGGCACAACTTGTCCCATTTCAAATCTTGACAATAAGAGGGTTCAAAAGAGAAAGTCTATGTGCAGACATGACTATTAAATTGTTCTTCACCTCCAGATACAATGGCACTTTCCCCTGGATGCTGTGTCCATTTCTCCAGTGTCTCAACTTCTTCAGTCTGAATGTCTCTCTCAACATTATCCTCATTATACTGAACATAAGCCTAAAATAGAAAGTTAACATATGGGTAACACAGCTAAGAACGACAGAACATAATTTAATAGGTCTTAAATATTAATTATTTAATTGATGCAAGTAATCTCTTCTGTTTGTGAATTCACATCCAAAAAAATTGACACAAAAGCCATTTTGGGTAGACATACTGCAAAAATACAGACAACCTTATACTGCGCACAAGTGCTAAGCCCAGCATTTCTGGAACAGTGAGCCACAAAGTTACAGTAAGTTCAGTACAAAAGAGGGAAGGAACACAAAACACAGCTCTGCTGTAACTGAGGAAGGAGGAATATGGTCTGTCTGGCCAAAAGGATGTGATATATTGCTTTATGGTTATTAAGGATGAGAGAGAAAAAAAATATTACTTTACTGTCCTATTAGTCTTAGTAACTTCCATTTGTAAAGAAAATTATTTTCCAAAGCAAGAATTAGCACTTCTAACATTTAAATATTACTAGAAATAGTTATCTACCTGTTTCGTGTTCATTCTACCAAAATTCCTGATATACATGTCATATTCATTCACAGGAGGCAAATCCAGTAATGTAAAACTAACAGAGAAGTCCAGATCAATTATTTGGAGAAGGTCTGAACTCCGTTTTCTGTAAAAAGTATTAGAAAAGAGAAGTACAAAAAATAGTTAACATCAAGTATACGGTATTCTAAAAGACAAACGACCTATTATTGCACAGTCCTACAGATTTAACAATATGTTGACTCATATAGACTGTAACTGCACCAAAATGAAATCACAGATAAATATATATTGGTAGAAATATATATAATAGTGCTGAGTTCTCATTTAATGTGAGATAATAAACCGTATAATTTCAGCATTTCAAATACGATCATTATAAAGACAAGACCAAATTTTCAGAAGCCTGAGAACACCTTGCCAAACTACTCTAAAGCACTCCCACAAGATAATAGATGAACATTAAATTCTTCCTGCAGTTAGTATGATGGCTAACACTCCTAAAGTTATTTTATTATATAAGTTACATCAATTTTGGGTGTATTGTACTTCACAAGGCTTGTTTTTGTTAGACTTATTCAAATGTGTTTTGAGTGACCTACTAAGTGACCTTCACTGGTAATAAACCGCCTTTAACTTGTACATCTATAAATACAACAGGAAAACAAATCAAAATAACAGTACTGTTAAGACATATTTTAAGCATATACATTAAATTAATTTCTTGTTCATGTAGCTTTGTGTGAAAAGATGAAAGAGTTGAGTTTGGCAAATTTAAAAGGAATGAGGTAAAGTTAGAAGCCATAAATAAGGCAGGTAAGTTAATTTCTGTCATTCCAGAAACAGAAAAAATTGGCAGCTAACAGAAAAAGAGTTTCAGGTATCTCAAAGTGTATGATGTGACCATCTTGTTTTAAACAAAATAAAAATGTGGCTGGAAAAATATATTGTATACATCCACCCTGAGAACTCATTTTCATTCAGTGTAGCTTGAGTCCACTAACTGAAGTCTTTTGGACCTACCATTTGGGGAAAGAGATCACTGTCCATGTCCACAGAGATCTAATTCAAACTCACAAAAGTTTCTACCTAGCTACAAGAGCAAAATTTCTAGCTTACCGAGACATTCCAACAAACTCCTAAACTACTTAGACTCAGTATTAATAATACTGTTGATTCCAAAGTGTCACTATTCACTTGCAGAATGCTTTCAGTTTATCTACCAACAGCAACATATTATTACAGTCTTAGATCTCCAAATTTTTCCTTTTTCTACAAAAATGCTAGTTATTTTGACATACATATAGACAGAATTATAAAGTTATACACATAGCTATATGTGTATATACACATCTATATACTCTATATGTGTTTGCATGAAAGTTATTTGACTAGATCTGATGGCTGAATTCATTTGACTGGCCTTTAGTTTTCTAAAGCTCTGTGATAAACAGAGTGGCAAGCATTTTAGAAGCCAGTTCTTCCGACAGATGCTTTCCTGATGTTCTTCCTCTACACTTTCTAGAGATGAACTCACATAAAATTTAGGCATTTAAACTGAGGCAAGAGGAATTGAAGTCCAGTCGATAAAAGATCTTCTATGTGAGGACTATTCACTAACGTATGTAAAAAGCAACAGAATCTTGTCTTATCAGTAAAACTTGACTATTCTTGCTTTGTGTCCAATTGATGTAACAGAAAATTGGAGGTATATATTGAGACTCACATAAATTATATAAATCTGCAGCTTCTGGTAAATTTTACCAGAAACAGGCGCCAATTTGATTCTTTAATATGAAGCTGTCTTAGATGTCTCAATTTTAGATCAGTTTTAGATCAGTAATAACATGTTTATATACCAACTGGTGCTATTCCCAAAATGGCATATTCCATTTTGGCAACAATATGTACCGTACAGAGCCTTGATTATTTCAAGAAATTACAGTTTTGCAGAGCTCTTAAGTGTAACTAGAAGGTTTGCTAGAAATCAACATTCAATTAAGTGATTAAAGAATCATATAGAGACATGAGCACACAAGGAACTCTGTCATGAACAGACACATTTCTATTATAAAATCTTAAAAGCTGCAAGTTTATATATGTCACATATCTCGAATATCAGGAGAAGGTATCTTACATGATGAGTTGCTATTTTGTGTATGTGATTTAAAAGACACTTACTTTTGCTTACTAGCCATGCTTTGGCTAATTTGTCGTTGGCTTGCCATTCCAAAATCCATGAATATTCCACTAAAAGAGCTTCTGGCAGGAGGATATTGCTTTTCTGTGATATTATAAAATGTTGTGTTATAATTCACACTTTATACTGCATTAAAAAGTAAAACAGCAAGTATAAAAAGCAACAGATTCATTACCACACGGCTACTAAATGTTACTAGCCTGCATGGTACATAACTTCTAGCACAAGACCCATACAATTACTAACAGAATCATTAAACATCCCTTCCAACCTTAGACATCATCTAGTTCAACTTCCCTGCACATGCAAGTTACACAGGACTGCATCCAAGTGGGTTTTGGAGATCTCCAGAGAGGGAGATTCTACAACCTCGCTCGGCAACCTGTTCCAGTGGCCGAGCTTTTTCTCTTATTATGTTCTTATATTAGTCAATTAGGTTTGAATGAGCTCCACAATTAGTTTAGACTTTGATCCAATTTCTTCCTCCTTAAAACTGTCAGCCCTTTTTTTCTTCTGCCATTAGTAGTTCTCTGGTTCCCCTGTATGCAGCACATCACTCCATAAGCAATTTTAAATCAGAGCAAATTCACCCAGACTTAGAACTGGTGGTGCACACTACACTTCTATGCAGGAACTGGTCGCTACAGCTACTGGAGGACCTTATCAACAGAAGTGAAGCTAATACCCTGAAATGAATATGCAAAACAGAAAATTGTTGCTTTAAAAGCAATACTTTGTGGGCTATTACATCTGATGACATCTTGATTTTACACTCTGCCCTGGCTAGGCTGTAACCAACTAACTTTAGGAGCTATTTCCCAGTCAGAACTGATGATGTTTTTCTTCCTCAGAGAAAGACTGTCCTCTTTAGGTATTCTTCTACTTGTGAAATTCTAAAAATTATTACCAAGAATGGTCAATAACTATATTACACAAAATGAAAACAACTTTGTTAAAAGAGATGGTTGGGTAACTTACAATAAACAAATAAATGCTCTAAAGAAACTGCTTTTACATTAGAATTCTATATCATTCATTAGATTGATACGGTTTATCAAACTCTGGTATTGGTTCTGTATTGTCTACTAGAAAAATAAAACAAGAAATGCACAGATTTTCTGTTAAGAAAAAAAATCCATATTACAATATATTGATTCTTAAATAAAAGCACTTGGAAGTTCTTCTATTCTTACTTGGGAGACAAACTTAAGTAACTATGCATTTCAAAGACTATTCAGTACAGCATAACAACCTGAAAGCTGGAAGTCAAATTAAACTCCAAGGACCCTGCAATCACAGCTCAATTAGAAATCCTATGGTCGCTGTAAAGACTTGCAGAAACTCTCGGTCATTTTTCCACAACTGTGCTCTACACCAGAGTGTGAAGTGCAGAGTAAAAAGCTGTGTAAAATTCTACTGCCCTGTGATCCTGTACTGTCATTCACATGAGTGGATTGTGCAAATTAGAGAGTTGCAGTCAGTTAAAAGATCTGGCACTCAGAGAAGTCAGATCAAGCGACTATAAAACTGCAATTTTATAGTCACTTTTCAGGAAAAAAAGAAAAAGGTAACATAACATTTTAAAATTAACATAGAACTACAAATTTAAATAGTATCTATACTTTTCTTACCTTCCTGACCTGAGCTATGGCTTCAATCATACTTCAAGGAAAAAGGCCAACATGTAACACAGGAAAACCCCAACTGTTCTACCACTCCTCCATCTTTCAAAATCCAGATTCCCCCACCTTCCTCTTACCCAAAATAAGACATTAAATGTTAAACTGTAAATTTTTATACTTCACATTTTAAATGATTAGTAATGTCTCTGAATCATTCTTTAGATACGTGGAAGTTACCGTACTTACTCACAACCTGAAGTGACTCATTCAGAGTATCAGACTTTTGCCTTAAGGGAGGCTTTTAGAAAAAAGTAGCCTGTTTACTCCCAAGTTTTATAAGTTACTCATGCATTTAATAGAAAAGGCCAGTGCCTAGTCACATACCCATGATTGGTTGTTTGTCTTCATTTTTCATTTCCTTTGGCAGTGAAGTAAAAATTCTATCATTTTCTGCATTAATTGCTTTTTGAATTTCTGCAATTTCTGATGTTTTGGAAACAGAAATCTCTCTTAGTTTTTCTTTTTCAACTATTTCTTCACTGCTATTGTCATTATCATCACCATCATCAAAATCATCCTCATAATCCTTTAAGGAGAGAAGACTTTTAACAAATAATAAACATGATTTCTGTATCTTTTATTTTTCAACATATTTTGAAGACATTATGAAATTAATTTCCCATAAAATTCTTGTACAGATGGCTACCATTCCCCTAACTGAAAAGCTTTAAAAAAAAAAAAACCTATTTGATATAATGGGAAAAAAACATGGTATAATTTTAATCAAGAAAAGACAATCCTACAATGTTTTCTCCCTACTATCTCCCAAAAATCCATTTAAAAAAATCCAAAAGTAGGATTTATATGTATAAAGAGAAGAAATTATGATGGTCAGTAGCATACATATGTCAGACATATAGAAGTATTTATCTGCTTGTTTGGATTTAAGCTGCCTTTTTACTGCAGACACAAATTTATCTACATTCCAAACCATCTGTTTGTAAATCCATGGTTAGGGACATGTTTTGATAATTCCTTGGAGCATAATTTGGACTATGCATCTCATGCTAAAGTAAAAATCTAATACAAACGATATGAGCAAGCCTTAAAAGTGCTTCTCTCCACTGAGCACAAAGGGATACTACAGTGACTAGCTCAGCTGTGAACACTGTGCCTAAGGAAAGTGGAGAGAAAAATCTATCTCGGTTGAAAAAAAGATCACAATGTGATCAGTTTGGGTGGTAATGAAAGGACATTCAGTGCTTTGCCATTCAGTTGTAGACAGAATCCTAGGGCAGTTATCAAACATATGAAAAAAAGAAAAAATCAGGTAGCATCCTGTGTTTTTTTATTTCAGTGACTACAATTGCAATTATTTCAAAAAGACAGTTTTTTGCTTATACTTACTTCAAAATCATCTTCATAATTTGTTGGAGAGTTATCAAGCCCTGTATCTGAATTATAGTTGTGGATATCTTTTATTTCCTAAGAGAGTAAAACAGATTAAGCTACTATAAAAAAAAAAATCTTCAAAAATTAAATCTTTATCTGCCAAATATTAAATAATAATAAATCTATGCATTTCAAACAACTGTATTTCTCAGAAATATGCAAAAATGTTTAGAATATAAGTAGATAAACCTACCGTATTAACAGGTAACAATTATCTATATAAAGGAATAAGATAAGAACACAAAATAGAACTTTTTGAGGGAATACCAACTGCCTGTCCAATAGTATTTTTATTGGAAAAAAACACTACAAAAAATGCTGTGTTCCTACAATTCCAACAGTATACAGCAGTTTTCACAATGTGATAACAAGAACATAACACTGTTCTACTTTTTAGAGGATCAAGATTTTTAGGGGATGGAGAAAGAACAATCTGAATATGAATTGATTCAGGATGACTGTTCAGCACAGTGGTAAGAGCTGGGCAGATCAAATCTAAGAATACACTGAAAAGCTATTTTTTTCCAGAAACGGAAGTATTTATGCCATGCATTTACAGAAGGCACTGATGACACTTCACATCCAAGACTGTATTTGATTCTGGCAACACACGTCTGAGAAAAATTAAAGGAATTTGAAACAAAGAGTCAGTTGTTACAATGAGGAGAGGAATGAAGAATCTGACTTCAATACCTGAACGAAACTAAGTCAAAAGCAGTTACACATGCTTTCTGCAAGCTCGTTGGGGAGAAAAAGAACCTCTAAATGATTATTTGAGCTAAAAGGCAGTACGGAAGCAAGGCTAATGAAGGCATCTTGGAATTAGAAGAAGGTTTCTAACTCTAATCATCAAATTGTACAGATTCTAGAACAGGTTTGAGAAAAAAAAAAAAGACAGCTTTTAACAGAATTTTACATGTTTTTGAGAGATCTATAGCTGTACATAGCAAAAAATACTGAAAAAGATATCTTCAGTAAGCAGTTGATCAGAATCCACTTTCTCTCAGATCAGGCCCATAATCCTGTAATATTCCAAAATATAATTTCAATTTTGGGAAATGGTTACAAATTGTTCACAGTAAGGTAAAATATTTTAAAGCACTTTATGGTAAAGTTGGGCTCTATCTACACAAACTGGCCCAGATCAACACAGGCCAATACACTTTGTAGTACAGACTGAAATGTGCTGAAAATACGTGTCTGTTTGTATCTATCCATTTAAACATATAAAAATACCTTCCTCTTTCTTATGGCTTTAAGAAGCATATATGAATTACATAACTAGGTGCATTTTACTTTGCTTATACTACAATTTATTTGCTTGACAGCTGTTTATAGAAAGAAATGATATATTGTAAATATATGTAGATGATTTGCTACATGTAAATCTAAACTCTTCACACTTATTGAGAATTCTTTTTTTAAGTGAAGATGATACTGAAATAAAGTTGAGTTTATTATATGGTTGGTAAATTTATAAATAATACATTATAATATTCATAACTAAATAGTTTTACCACTTGTCTTGTGTCCTCTTTTTCTTTTCCACTGTTTTTTTCTTTATCTTTTACACTCCTGTGAAGAAAATATAACATTTTTTAACCGAAGCAAGTATTGTGTTTAGGGAGAAACAAATATTTTTTCCATTAAAATGAAAGAACGAATTGAAATGTTCCAAAATGAAATATTCCTAAAAGTACATTTATTGACCTCTGTTTATGATATAAAATGATAACCAAGCAGCAAAGTGATTAATAAGCTGAGATCTATCTTTACTGTAAAAAATACCCATCCCACATCAAATCTGAAGAAATGAGGAGAAAAAAATAGCTACTAATCCCACGCATTTTCTAATTGTATTAATATCTGCAGCCAACCAAAGACCAAGATTGGACTGGTGTAATGGATTTCAAAGCTGTACATAATAGCCTGATTTTCATTTCTGTTTTTTCCTTCAGGGATTTTACTCATGAGGACAGAAAAACCAGGCTCAGAGAATGCAGCAGAAAACTAAAAGCCAGCTCTGCCCCCTAACAACTTATTCTCTGCTTAAGAAATGAAATAAGACTTCAAGAAAAAAGTGCTCTGACTTCTTAAGTAAGAAAGTGTTGATATATACTGCTGAGGGAACTGACAAAACAAACAAGGAAAAACGGGTAAAATTTGGCTCATGCAACTGATCAAAATAATTTAACATTAATGATAATTTGAGGCTGAAATAAGGTATTGGGACAAATCTGATTACAGATGATCAAATATTACTGCTAAGTGATTTGGTGCTGAGTTTTCTTTATTAACAGGTATTGTACGACATACCTTATGTGCTGATGGCTTGTTTCCCTTTCCTGCTGTTGACTCCTCTCCTGTTTTTTGTATTCTCTGCTCTGTAAAAGAAGTCACAACATTCCTGTATCAAAAATACTGGGAGGAAATTCCATCTATTAACTAACATTAGAATAATCTCCTACCAAAACAGCTATGGTAGGCAAAGAAAGTAATCCCCAGTAAGAGATATGTAACATGTAATATGAGCTAGTCCTGAAAATATTAAATACTTGTGACTGAAGATTGGCTATGTCCTTTTCTACACTGCATTTCTGAGGGGAAAGAAAGAGAAATAATCTTGTATCTTTTCCTCTGTTTAACTCTTATAACGCTTAAGAACCAAGTAAAAAATCTATCTTTACTGTAAAAAATGTCAGATTAGTAACACAGAAGTAACAAGTGCCAGAAAATACTCTGAACCCCCAAGAAACTGCTTGTCCACACTTAAGATTGCTAGCCCTGTATCAGAGGACAAATGAGATCTTAACACCACAGACTGCAGTCTATGTCACATGGTTCCAGTGCCAGATAACAAGTTTCAGGCACATTTGGAAATGTGCTCAGTTGTTGGCTCAAGATAAAACTGCTTTTCCCTATCCACGAACACCACAAAAAGAAATGGAATTCTGCAAGAAAAGCATCCGCAAAAGGTGCCTATATTCTAGAACAGCTATTTCTGTAAATTTGCAAGGAATATAAACCTTAAGCAAACTGCTCTTAGTCTTTCAAATTCAGTTACAGAAAGTTGACATCTGTATGGATTTTTTAGTTTAATCTCCACTTCAGAATCTGAGGAGAAATTTCAAAATCATGGCATAAAGAACTTAGCAAAAAAAATGTTTCCAATACATAGACAAGTTTCCAATTAAGATATCAAGAGTGGAATCAGCTCTGGGTTACTATACTAAAATGCAGTTGTGACATTTTAATCTACCACATTAGTCTGAAAACAAACAAACAAACAAACAAACAAACAAAAACCTTACAATCCTAGTATCTTGATTGTTTACCGTATTAATGTATGGATAAACATTAGTTGTTCCAGTAAGTTATAAATTATTACTTTTACATCTTAGAAGAACTAACCCCAAGATCATACTTCTTTCTTTCACTGTCTTCACTTCTTACTTTTTCATTTGTTTCTGATGGTTGTTTTTCCCTGTCTCCATGGGAAGATCCCTCTTTAGATCTCTTTGATTTACGTTTTTCATCTTCGTTTTCAAACAGTTTATGACTTCTCTCTTTTAAAAGACTCTCTTTTCCCAGATGAAGAGAATGTTCTTTTTTTCGTCTGTGTTTCTTTCCTTGCTCTTTATCTGTCTCTTCATCTTTCTGAACCTTGTGTCCATGTTCACTCGCTTCAACTTTGTGTAGTAAATATTTGCCAGTTCTGTATTTGGTATCATCATCCTGAAGAAAAAAAAAAAAAAAATCTCCAAATCCATTTTATCTTGGAAATTCACCATTCTAATGGTCAAAAAAATTGATAGGTATCTTATGTTCCTAAACTGTCCAGCAGCACAGATCTTTCATTCCAATATTTAATCAAATATGATGGCTCAGCATGTTTCAAATGACCATAATGGAATTATGATAGATGTCATATTTTACTACAGAAAATTGTTCGAATTTTTTATTCTTCAAGCAAATTTAATTATTCACTAGGTACTCTATCACAAAACAGGATGCATACTTACAGTTACTTTTCTAATCAAGATATTTGCTGTACAAAGCTGTACAAAAATGAGGCCATCTTGAACAAACATGAATGAAGTACTCCTTGGGATAGGATTATAGAATAGTTCAAATATATCTTGCTGTCATGCATTCCATAAGCTGGTAGGAAATTTAGTCTAAGCATATTTTGGATTACTTGGGAACTGAAGCCTGATTGAATTTCTCCATTATTTTACCATTTTAATTTTCCTTTATGAGCCAATTAATTCCTTTTTGTTCTTTTACCTTCCTTCCTGTATGTCTTCTTTCTTGACCATCACCTCTTATTCTCTCTTCTTCTAGAAAATATATATATAAATTAATGAACATCTTATATTACAATCAAACTCTGTACCTAACCAACAAGCATGTAGAAAATAACACTTCCATGACACAGATTGTTTTTCATTCTCTCTTGAATCTCATTCAATACGATATTTATGAACATCATACAATTTATCATTTTTCTAGGATCTGGATTTACTGAAAAGTATTAACAAAATATTGCAAGATTCAGTTGAAATAAACTTCCAAAACTGATTATTCCTGTTTCTTTCCTGAGTGATCTCTGCTCCTGATTGCTTTATGTAATGGTAAGAGTAGTGATACACGCTATTAACTTCAACAATCACGCTGCAACTTTAGTTGCAATTCAAACAGATCCCTCAGTAGAAAATGTCTTGGCAGGAATATTATCATCTGTTTGAAGAGAGAAGCATTAACAAAAACGGTGAATGTCACTGCCTCTTTAGGGGAAGAGGAAAGCAGTATTAAAATATCATAAAAGCACTAAAATAAAGCTAGATTACTGTGAGATTCTCCAAAGACACAAGTTTCAGCATATACTCAAATTCACTTGTCTTTGTATCCTCTGTATAGGTGGGATAGGGTTTCAGAATATTTCTGTCTAAACATCAAAGGAAATATTTCCAACTACAAAAATCAACTTACCAAAATGATGTCTGCTTTCTCTTCTTCTGTGATGTTCTTTCTCTCTTCCCTCAAATGATTTCAGCTTATTTTGCACATGTATTTGTTTTAGCTCGTGACTCCTATGCTTTTTATATACGTCACTGTCATGGTCTTTATCTTTTCTTACACTGTACCTTTCCTTCTCCAGACTTGATGCTCCAACCTTATCCTCGTAGCTCTCTCTGTCCTGGTCTCTGCGGTGCTCTTTTCCCCTCTCTTTCATTTTTTCCCTGTCTCTTTCGCTAGATTTAAATCTCTCTCTTTCTCTTATTCTTTCTTTGCTCTTCCCTCTGTCTTTGTGATCATATTTATGAGTATCTGTGTCGTAAACATCCTTCTCCCTTTGCAGTTTCTTTTCCTGGTGCTTTTTGTCTTCGTTTTGATTACCTGACAGTGACAGCTGAAGTATAAAAAATAATCTATTAGAATTCAGTAATCTATTTTGATACAGCATATTTATGTGCAGAAATCCATTACTGGACTGTTAACTATGAATTTTATTTTCTAAACTGTATTAAAATGCTGATACATCTACTGACTTAATTTGTATTTAAAATCACTAAAATTATGTTTGTTTATAGTAAAAAGAACTAATAAGTGAGATTCATAAGCTGCATGTTTAATGTATTTGAAAAAAAAAATAAATTACTGTGCAACCCAGTGTTATGTTTGCTGTCCTTTAGAATAGATTAGCTTTTACTTCAAGAAGCAAAAAAGAAGCAGGATACAGCACACACAAGTTGGGGGAAAAAAATGGCCTAGCTCCAATCAGGCTGCTACTCAGTTTACCATGTCAATAAATTCCACCATTTTAAGATAATTTACTATCAAAATTAATAAAAATAGAATTACCCTAAGATGCTTCTTAAGCTCTTCTGATTTCCAAGTATCTTCTTTAGTTCTTTTCTAGAAGAATAGAAAAGCCAGAAAGCCAATGAAGAATAAATTTGTAGTGAGCAGTAAATCACTTGACAAAAGTTTTTACACGGAAAGGATCCAGGTATATATGGTAAATACCACTCAACTTTGCTACGTGAACATTAAATTCATTTAGTCTTAATGTATGTACTTACAGTGTTCAAGATCTAACTGGACCTGGAAGAGACCAGAAATTCAGACTTCTACTGGAATATCCAGCTCTGCTCACACATGGTCAGCAGCTGAGGCAGTGCCTGGGGCAGATGAGGGCAGAGCCCTTCAAGGGAAGCTCCAAACTCTCTGGTCCCCCAATGACTGTCGCTCAATGATATTACAGACAAAACAGGTCTGCACACTCCTGGCAAGCACAGGATCCTATAAGAGGTCACTTTGGAAAAGACCTAGCAAGGTCTTGCAATGCAACCTCCTGCTCCGATCAGATCTCACCTCAAACAAGCCCCAACCTGAGGTTATTGGACATTCCTGTCCAATTGGACATTCCACGGCCAGTGGAATGGGTAACCCATCCCTGGGGTAGCCCATCCCAGGGCTTGCAAATGTCCACTGATTTTTCTAGTCAAATAGGCAGTTAAGGAGGTTACTTCTTCTACCCTCATTTGCAAAATCGTTCACATTATCCGAGAGTAATAAAGAATTTTAACGCATTGAATATATTTAACTACTTCAGCAAAGGATAATGATAATTTTCAAAAGAGTAAGACCAGATCATACATACTCACAAATTTTGGGCTTGACTGAGTTACTAAAGATTAACAAAATCATTGCTAATGAATATTTGAAAGATAAGGTGCACTGGTAGAGAAAAAAAAAAATGGTGCCTTTTTTGTTAATTCATAGTATGGAAACAGCATTTAAAAGCATGATTTAGTTTTTTAATTATTCTTTACTGAAAAGTAAAAGAAAAGGTCTTTTCAAACTTAGGTTTTTACAGAAGATTATGATGGACTGATGGATGTTGGAGGAAGTTGATTCTAAGTACCAAGAAGCTAAATTCACATTAATAAAAACAAACAAAAAAAGCAAATAATTATCTTTAGGACTGAAGTTTTGTTCTTTTGTGATCTGAAAACAAACAAATAAACAAAAAAAAAAAAGAGAGAGAAAAAGTTCTCTGCAGAACCCTAGAGGACAATTTTCCTGAGTGTTAAAAAAGTTAGACAAAACTTCAAAGTCTACCTAGCTCCCCTACAGACCTTGTGTGGGAGTGTTAAGTGGAAAGGAAGTATAACAAGGGAAACAAGCAGACAAGGGAGAAAAATAGACAGTGCCTTAAAAATTAGATTAGTGCCTTTGAAATCACTGTCTCTCTGCGAGTAACTAGAAAATGCCATGAGTCATTTCAACACACGCACGCACACAAAAAATTATATATTTAAAATTAAACTTAGGAATTACCGCCAACTGAAATATTTCCAAATTTATCAAACAATAAAGTATAAAAAACATATTTAAACTAAGTAATTACTACTGTTGAGCTACCAAGCTTTCCAAGAAGGTCAGATCACTGCTCTGCAGAAAGCTGATGGCTAGATTTTTTTAAAATCAGAAGTTGATCAGAAGCGATTAATCACCTATTGAAATCTTAAAGTTCTACTCAATTTGATTTAGTACAGTTTTTTGGATATGCCAGGCCCATTATGATCTAATCCACAATTAAAAAGCAGATGTAAGAACTTGAGTTCTGCAAATTTCAATCTCCTCTAGGAGATAAAATCACTTTAACTCAGGCAAAACTTAATTTAATACCTTCATTAAACTATTTAATAGTTAAATGTATTATTATTTAATACATAATTATGTCTTGATAATCTTTTCCCTCATAAGAGGACACACAAGGGTAGAGCAGTGCTAGTATAATTAAAAATGTAATAAAAGGTTGTATACCTGGATTTTTACTGAACTTCAATTTCCATTCAAAAGCAATCATAACACAATAAATTAAAATACCAAACAGCATTTTCTCAAACAATTCAAAAAAAAATCTGAATAAACATAAGGTAAAATACAAAAAACGCTTGAGCAATTTTACAGCTTATCTTCCTAGCTTGCAAAAAGTAAAAAGCATAGACCCTACAAGATTCTTCAAATTAATATATAATAACAATAACCAACAAATCAGGGTATTTTTTGCTTAGAGAAGTAAAAAGTAGAGATATAAGTAAACTTAGAAAAAAATTAAAGTTGTTCACTTGTCTGCTGCCATATGCTACTATGATATACTTGATCCAGCCACTATATTTTCTATTCATATAGTCATATAGATTTGATCACAAGTAAATTGTGACATTGACATTCACCCCACAGCACTATTAAAATTTGTGGCAAAGTGATTCCATAGTTTTGTTTTTCATAAGGGCACACAACACGAAAACACGTTGATCTATTTGAGGGATGGTTATTTTGCAGCACTATGAGCCTTCCACAGATCAAGACGCGGGCAAAATGCTGAACCTTGAGCAGATAAGAAAACAAGGGACAAGCACTTATTAAGGGAGCTATTTAATAAGGGAGGGGCCGTCATTAAAGACGCGGCTGGACCGCAGGGGAATCAGCACCCTGAAGAAGGCCTCGGCGGTGGGGCCTGCAGCGGGTCGGGCCGCCCCCAGGGCCTGGGCCGCCCCCCTCGCCCCTCACCTTGTCGCTCTCCATGGCGGGGCGGCGGCGGGAGCGGGAGAGGGGGCGGCGGCGGCGGCGGCGGGAGCGGGTGGCTCGCTACGCGCGGGCCCCCCCGGGCGCCATTTCCCACCGCCCCGCAGCGGAGCGGCCGCGTCCGAAGCGCCTAGCAACGGGCGGGCAGGACGGGGCGGGCAGCCGCTCGCCGAGCGATGGATCAGCTCTAGCTGCGGCGCCAGCTCCGCCCCGGGAGAGGGGGTTCGCGCTGCCGCCGCAAAGGCTCCCGGGAGCGGGCGGTTCCGTCCCGTCGTGCCCGGTTCTGTCCGGAGCGGTCCGGTTCCGCCTCTGCGGCCGTGCCCGGGGTGGGCACCGTCCTGCTCCCCTGCCCTCCTCGCCGTGGTGCTGCGGGGTTCTGCGGGCGGGAACAGCCTGGGCCTGGCCCAGGCGCCTTTTGACGCACTTTTTATTCCCCTCCGAGTCACGGTTGACTTTGCGCAGGCCGAGGGTGCCTCGACGCCCTTACCAGTAGCTGCGGATGCCCTGCTGGTAAACGAACAGTCACCAGTACACGGCTCTTAGGGAAAAAAGCAAAGGAAAACAGGCCGTAGCCTGACTGGGTCTTTGCTTGCTCGTCTGCCTTGTACCCAGTGTAGGATCGCTGTGGAAATTGAAGCATTACCTTCACCGTCCCAAACGGGAGCCGTTTCCACAGCGAGGAGCGCGGGGCAGCTGCCCAGGCTCGCGGAGGAAGCCTGAAGCGGCTGGGGATGCCCCGCGGGGAAGGTGCACGCCTTTCGTGGCTTGTTGATGTGCTGCACAACTCCAGCGACCGAGAGAAAACTCCTCTAGGCACTTCGCGTTTGTTGCCTGATTTTTTTTTTTTCCTCTTCACAGAATCACAGGTAGGAAGGTACCTGTGGAGACCATCTAGTCCAACTTCCCCCCCCTGATTTTTTTGTTTATCAGTAAACATATCTTAGTTCCCCTGTTAAACAGTGAAATACTAAGTTTACTGCTTGTGTTCAATACTAATGTTTGTAAAGAAAAAGACTAATTGGGAGATAAAAAAGGTAATAGAGAAGTCCTTTTGGCATTTGAGAAACAATCTTGTGACAGTTCAACAGGAGTTGCATTGCAGCATAAAATAGTATAAAAATTGTATCACTGTGCAGAACATGAAGTATTTTCCTTTATGTACCAAAAATGCAAATGGCAATCAAAACAATTCATGAGGACTTTTTTTGAAGAACCATTAACTGTAAGTTATCTTTAAGGGCATAATTACATCTACTAAATAGAACATCTATGTATACTAAACTATTTATAAACATTCTTATAAATAATTCAGCAGTCTGTGACAGAGCAATAATAATCCATGAGCACTTTATCCTCCCCAAACAAATAAAAATACATTTATAAGCCATCTTGGATTAACTGGGAATGCTTTTTAGCCAAGACAGTGACAATGTTATAAATGCATGGAACTAGACATCTGCTGAGCAAAGGATACTTAACAGAAATGCTGTTCTCCATGTGAAGGCTGAAAGACAGAGACTACCTTCAAATAGTACAACTGAACTGCATTTATTTTTAATAACAGTATAGCAAATGCACATAGCAAATGATCAAGATTGGACAGAACATCATTTTTTTTGCATATTCTGAATATATCATCCTTCTCTTTAGGATATACATTCATATTTGTTTCAGTTTTGGCTATCAAGAGGTTTTTATTCTTCTTAATCTGTAGCAGTTTATGGCAAGAGAAGAAACTACAGATGTGAGAAGGCACCTCCAGAGGGTTGGAAAAAACTCTTCAAAGCTTAAAGTCAATGATCAAACTGAAGTTTAAATGTTGAATGAGACCAGAAGTTGCAAGATTAAACCTATGGGATAACAGAACTAAAATTTATGGACCTTAATTGTTTTTGCCATGTATTAAATTACAGTTTTCCATCCTTATAATGGAAAGAATGAATAAATCAGTATTGTTACTGATATTGTTACTGAATGGGGTTTACATTGTTGTGAATATGGGCAATAAAAGGATAAATATCTATTCTATCACTAGGTGGCATGAAAGAATGCCCTAGTGCCCTAGCATTTCTCAGAAATAAAAGGATTTTGTAAACAAAACTACTGCTAGCCCTGGCAGCTTTGATAAGATTTTAGGTTCTACATTATCTGGCTTCATACACATCTTCACCAATTTTTTTTCCCTGAAAAACAAGAATAAAAAATAACTTAGCTTTTTACATTCTGCAATATAGGCTGTTTCATATCTTTCACAAAACAATTTTTTCTCTCTGTATGGAATGATGCACCATAGAATTACACCAGTAGATTACTGGAAATTTCATAGGGATGACATGGTCACCCCATTCCACACTTAACCATGAGCACCCTTTTATTACAAAGCAAATGATTTTTTTTAGTGTAGGAAGAGACTTGTTAGGGTCTTACAGGAAGCAAGTGGATTAAGTGTTCCTGATTAAGATTGTTGGTTTGAGACATTTGGATAGAAATTTAGTTCATTTATTCATTCAATTTCAAAATTTTTAATTACAAGAAAAGAAAAGATCCTATTACTTCAGCTTTTGTATAAAGTTTCAATGAAAATTCCCAGAGCACAGCAGGCCTATGTAGTAGAATGTGAAAAGAACAGAATATACGATATCCAAATAAGATAATCAGCTTTGTAACTAATAAAATTCACTGGAGGATACTTGGGGGAAATCTAAAGCCACCTATGTGGTGTGAGTATCTCCAAGTGTTCCTGAAGCACTAAGGAAGACGGCAATCTTAGGCATTAAAAAAAATAGGATGAAGAAATCAATACATGAGTTTAACAAATCCAAGAATCTAAAGCAAATTATTAAACAATTGGTCAGCACCAATTCTAGTTAAGATGATTGAAAAAATGATGCTAAAAAAACAACTTGCATTTATCATAAAAATTTTATTAAATGCTCTACAGAGCCCTGAGTTTATATCTTGAATTTTAACAAGCCTTTTTTGTTCATTCTCCATTCAATTTCATCAGAATATTGCCCAAGACCGAGTCTGTTATCTTCAGAAGTTCTAAGAAGTCAGCACTAATCTTTTTACCCAAGCTTTCTCATAGAGATAAATGTTATCAAATTAATGTTACCAGACCTTGCTTTTGTTTGCCCATTTCATTGGCTCTGTATCAGTCTTCTGCACTTCTGTTTAACTGAAGTCCTGTATCAACTAGTTAATTACTGTGACCAGGATCCAGGCTAGGCTCTCAGAGGCTGGGCAGAGGGGATTTGGGAAGGCAACACCACCGAGCACCACAGTCACTCTAGGACAACTGGATTCTTTTTCCAGACCCAGTGTGGCAGCGGGCAAACAAGTTTTTCTATTTTCCTGTTTTCTTTTTGACTTTCCCTTTCGCTGGATTATTGAGCTGTCCCTCATTTCCAGAGGAAATGAAATGTGTAAAGCTTCCTTTTTGTCCATTTTTAAGTATTTTCCTAACTTTCCTGCCTCTCGGCTAAGTCTATTCTCCACCCCACCCACCTGCAAAAGCTGATCTCTTAAGAGTCCCCAAATTTTGTGAAAACTGGCAACCGACCGGAGGCAAAGGTGTGCACCTGCTTCGTGACAGGCTACAGGTGGCCCTTCTAGAAGCCAATATATAAATAAATAAGGGGGTAACTTTAACCAGCAAGCTGGTTATTGCCCGGCTAAGCATAGTAGCAGCTGACCCTTCCCCAATGGTAGCTACCTTAACAGCGACAGGAGCCTGTCAGGAGGGCGCTGTCGTGGTTAAAGGGACGAGGCGGTAGCAAATGTGTCCCTGTTGGTACCATGGGGCCGTTTAACCGTTTAACCGCCGTTTAACCGCCGTTTAACCGCCGTTTAACCGTTCAACCGCCAGGCCCGCGGGCGCGAAGGTCAGGGCCCGGCGCGGGGCGCCCCCTGGCGGCAGTCGCGCGCCCCCCTGCGCCCCGTTACCGCGCGGCGGAGGNCGAGGCGGTAGCAAATGCGTCCCTCTTGGTACCATGGGGCCGTTTAACCGCCGTTTAACCGCCGTTTAACCGTTCAACCGCCAGGCCCGCGGGCGCGAAGGTCAGGGCCCGGCGCGGGGCGCCCCCTGGCGGCAGTCGCGCGCCCCCCTGCGCCCCGTTACCGCGC
>VWPW01020001.1:71432-203273 GCA_013389825.1 Crypturellus undulatus
CGGAGAAGGCGGCGCCGGGCGGGCCGCCGCCGGAGCCGCCGCCGCCGCTGCTGAGCGCGGACGTGACGGGCTTGGTGTCGCAGTTCGCGCGGAGCTTCGTGCTCATCTTCCCCGTGTACGTGCTGGGCTACCTGGGGCTGAGCTTCAGCTGGGTGCTCATCGCGCTCTGCGGCCTCTTCTGGATGCGCCGGTACCGCGGCGGCAAGGCGTCGCGCTTGGGCCGCGCGCTCGCCTTCCTGGAGGACGAGGAGGAGGCGGTGCGGCTCGGCGTGGCCGCGGCCGAGCTGCCGGCCTGGGTGAGTGAGCGAGCGAGCGAGCGGCCGGCGGAGCGGGGCCTGGCGGCGCCCGGCCTGCCCCGGCGCGGTGCGGCGGGCAGCGAGGCGTCCGCCCCTTTCGACCCCTTTTTCTCTGTTTTCCGTCTAGTGGGGTCTCTGAGGCAGAAACATCCTCCGGAAAACTTGGGGTTGTTCGGGGCTCGAGGGCTGGTCTCGTGGCTGTGGTCTGAGGGCGCAGGTGAAGGGGCTGCCACGGTTGGCTCGGAAGGGCTTTCGCGGGGACCTTGTCCGAGAGTTTGAGCCTCTCCAAGAGCGAACAGAGCGATAAATACAAACTAAACTGAAAGATACAGTGTTAAAGAGTAGGTCATTAGTGCTGTCATGTTTTTAGCTGGAGCTCCGTTTCAAAGTGCACCCCTTCTTAGTCATTTCTGCTCGGGAATGCTAAGAATTTCCTAAGTATTGGTAAAACTGACTGCAAGTCGACCCAGCCTCTTCCTCTGCCCTGGGCATCCTCTGCACAGAGCCTGCTGCGATGGCCGGCTCTGTGTGTGAAGTCCTGAGGATTCCTGCCAAATCCGTCCATGTGACTTCTTTCCCTGACTGTGTGTCAAGCAGTTTTTAATTAATTGCACTTACATTACCTGCAGAAGATAGTGTCCAATATCTATGTGCCAGCAGGTAGTAAGTGCTACTATTCAAGCTTAGCGCTGTTTGTAAATTTTATGTTATATCATGTATTGTTACCTTTGGTATGCTGGGAATACTTCTTGTGTCGAGCTATTCAGACACCTACAGATTTAGAAATGGGCCATTCGGCTTTAAAATGCACTCTCTGTAGGCCAAAATTTGGGATGAATGATGACGGCAAATTATTGCATGCTGTATGGTGCTACAAAGAAGCAACCTTTCAGTGTGCAGGATTTCCCCCCAGAGTATGACCTTTTTCTCTTGGCTGATGTAAAGTCATCGTTTTCCTCTTAAATCATGGTCCTGAATTTTAAATATTTTGATTTTTTTTTTTTTACTTTAGGTAACATACGTACTTCACTCTGGAAGTACTATGTTTCCAAATAAATGTAATTTCTTATTTCTTGATGGAATATGGTCTTAAAAAAAAAGTGTTTCAGCAGTTGAAGACCCACTTGCATCAAAAGTGGCACTTAACATTCACTGTCATATTCAAAATAGGCTTTATATGAGTCTTCTTCCTGTTTCTATAACTTGTCCTGGAAAACTGCTATTTTCCTTCCTTATGCTTTATATATCTTTTGCTGGAGATTCATGCATTTCAGTCATATTTCAAATTGGAGCTGCTGGACAGTATGTGGAATCTGACATCTTTTTTCATTATTAATAGGTATCCAGTTTATCTGTCCCAACGTGAATTCCACACTGCAATGCACTCCCTTGATTTCCAGTCATGGAAATAACCTTTTAGCTGAAAATAAATAGGGTAGGACAGTGATGTGTTTAAAATATAGGCAATTTTGTTTTCTGTTGTTGTTAGGGAGAAAAAAAAAGCCCTATGTGCTCTCCCTCTCTCTTTGGGGTAGGTTGCTGTTCTAGTGATTCATGTAAAGTATTGAGTAATGTTTCACAGAGTTTATTTTCTAAAAGTGGGTATAGTAGGAGTAATGAATTTAAATTTCTGTGCTGAGAATATGCTAGGCAGTGATTTAGATGTAATGCTCTTGTGCCATCGCAGTACAGTTCATAATGCTAATTATTAGTTTTCTAAATTAGCCTTACTTCTTCCATAACTGTGTGGTCATACAGTAGGGAGATTGTTCTGTATGTGTGAAATAAATTAGTTCAACACTAACATGAGCTTTTTTTTTTTTTTTAATTCAACACTGAAATATTTTAAAGATATATGTATGTGTGAAAATATTATAGTGTCTGAAAAAATAATTTCTCGGTTCGCCATAGATCTGATATATATCTGATACAAACTCCTGACTGTTGACAAGAGCATTGAAAGAAGCATTTTTCTCATATCTGTCCCTTGCATTTCATTAAGTTAATTTGAACAGAAGGGATAGGACCAGGAAATATTTCTTTTACTCTTAATAAGGTCTAGCATAGTGACAGGAGGTAGTTATAACTTTGATGCTTGTTCAAAAACTGCTTTAAATGGGGTGGACAGAGGAGTGGGTACTTCTCCAACTTATATAAAACCAGGCCGCAGAACTGAAAATGGGAAAAGGATTGACATCAAAATGACTGTTAAAGAAAATCAACATTTCCCCTTTTCTGGCATTATTTTTATATTGATAAATGTGTTTATTATTGTATAAAATGCATATAAGATGTAGGCAAACATAAAGAAAGAAGCAGATTAAGAGCTCTTACCTTGAGGGTGGAAAGTAGAAAACCACGACTTTCAATATTTATTTTCAAAAGTCAGGCATCATGTCTCACATTGAATTTTTAAACTAGTCGAGGAAATTCATAAAGTGATTATAGATTTGCTGCATACTATCATGAAACAACCAAACAAAAGAACAAAAGTTACCTGATTTTGTCATGGCAGATTTTTTTGAATGTTTACTCTAACTATCTTAGTGTGTGCCCAGTTCACATTTGGCCACCTTTTTTTTTTTTTTTTTTCGTCTAAATGGAACTTTGACTGCTGTTTTATTCCACATAGCAATACAGAGCCCTGCTCACTTCTCTCCGGCTCCACAAATTAATTGTTAATTTGCCTTGGTACAGGGAGCTGTGTCTGTGTGCAGTCTGTCAGCACGCAGCAGGAGACCAAAATAATAAAACCAAATCTTAGCACTTTTAAGTAATTTATTTAGAAATATTTGGATGATTTCTTTGTATCTCTAATGATATATTAGATGGAAACTGAAATACTGTATATCATTGTAGCAAAAATAATGCCAAATTAAAGTATCAATAGCAAACTTGTGCAAGTATTTTGGGTCCTACATACTTACCTACTTTCTGCTGTAGTTTGGAGTGATTGAGGAGGGAGGGAGGAGGGGATGCATTGAGTTTTCTTATCTACTTTAGATAAAGGGAAAAACTCGTCCTGAACTGACAGTTCTGTTAGGCCTGCCTAACTTCTTAATTGCACATTGAATTGAATGTGGAACAAACTGCGAGCCTTTCAGAGATCAGGAGTCACTGAGGAAAACAAGGAAAGAGGAAGAGGAAACTGATCTATAACTTTTAATTGATTTGATTTTAGTCTCATGTCTTAGAATAAAATGTACCTGGACACTTTATTTTCAAACCCTTCCATGAGTTTCTTTCCAAATGCTGTAATTACTTGGTTAGACCCGTGAAGGTATTTTTACTAGTGTTGAGAAGGTAAATCAGTAGTGCAAAAAATGGTTAAGTAGCTCTAACCAGAGAATTCTCTTCTGTACTGAGTTATAGCTACATAGTACAGAAGACTGAGGTGTTAGGCTCATGCTTGTATTTGATATGAAGATTTCCTAGTGTTGTAGAATTTCCTAACTGGATATTAGATTGACTGTTCAAGACTGTTCATTCTCCAGCAAATCCCCACCCATGGAAGTTGAAGTATAATCCCAGTAAACTTGATAAATAAGTGGACTTTGCGATGTTGTATTTATTTAATTGTCATAGAACAAAAAGATCTTTAAATATTTAATTTCAAAAAAATGATTGAAGTAGAGGTTCATTATCCTTCGATTGATGCTATCGTTACTGTAACTATCTGAACTTATATAAGCTTTTATGCTATATGCTAAAACATAAAAGGAAGACTGTGAGACATTGTAGTGATTTTTTTTTTTTTTTTTTTTTCAACTCGTCCTTTTTCTAAATGTTACCTGAGCTGTTGGATTGCTTTTACCAAGGAGTGATCTAGAAAAACAATTACTTGCACGTATGACTACTGGATGCCAAGCTGGATCTAATCAATTTATACTGCTAGTGTTGCAGTTGGCCGCGTCCTCTGGCTGCCAGCCGGCATCTGGAAAGGAGGAAAGGGTGTGCCTGAGAACAGAATAAGAATGTGTGTGTGTGTGTTTAACAACTGAAGTCCACTTTCCTCCTCCAGTTTTTAAAAAATGCCTTTTGCTCTAGGTGTTAGGTGTGTTTGTGTACAAAAACATGTAAGACTGTGTTGAGAGGGTGTCTATTAAATAACAAATTCTCGCATAGTAACGCAATGAGCATCACTGCGTGGTTCATGTGGACAGGTTTGTTTGTTTTTTCTGTCAGAAAGCCACAAGATAGACTGGTGTTTATGAACATGATACCAAACTGCTAAAAGAAAAAAAAAAAACTTTCTAGGTAATTTTCTTGAGCTGATACATAGCAGATTTTTTTTAATGTGATAAATTGATAGAACATAGCAGTTATTGCTTAGGTGTAAGTCTACTTGAAATCTTTTCTAATCTTCTTTTGATACTTGGGAAAGGTATCTATCTTGAACCTATTTATTCATTGGTTGGATTTAACTTTGAAGTAGTGCTCAAAGATGGACTTCCCCTCCATTTTCCTCTTGGAAGTCTGATTTGTTAAGGAAAAAAGAATTTTTGTGATGATGTCACAAGGACAGGAAATGTTCTTTTTAGCCTGCTAGTGTTGTTTACCTGCCTAAATTGTTCTTGATTGTAGGAACAGCTTTAACCAAATTGAAAAAGTTGAAGTCATAAAATCTTGAGGAAACTTGACAGAAGTTTCCTCATGAACAGTGGAAAAGGTAAAGGGCTCTGCAGCCACTTCAGTCAGGATTTTTCCAACTCTAAGTCATTACTGCTTTTTTTCTTGCAGAGTTGGCACTTTACAGAGTGTAACTGGATACTCATTCTGAGATTTTTTGGCAGGTAGCATTGCATACAAACATGTGCATGATGACCAGTTGGGAAACAGGAAGAATCAGGGCTATTATCAAGAAAAGAAATATTTCTATTGGATTATTATTTCTAGCTTCTAGTAATGAAACCATGCTCTAGAAATTTTGAACCTCTAAAGCCCTTTTTTGGAGTCCTGTTCCTCTAGTCAGGAATTAACAAAGAGATGGCATTTTTCTGCTGGTTAGATAAAAATCTTTGATTTAAATAATTTGATTTGTGTTGCAGTTTACCTCTCACCTATCCGTCATCACTAATTATAGAACAGAAAAAGTTCTCTATTTACTGAAATTGCCTTTGCCATAACTTGTATTGAGCTTTGCAGCAATTTTGTGCTGACCATAGGCCTGAGGTTGAATTTCTAGAAACTGTTTTTAAAATGCTAAGTTTTAAACATCTGCTGAAGTGTCTGAATACCAGTTTGTTAAAACTTTGTAGTTCTACTCAGCTCTGCTGAGGCTGCACCTGGAGTATTGGGTGCAGTCCTGAGCTCCCCAGGACAAGGACATTGTGCTTCTAGAGAGGGTCCAGAGTAGAGCTGCAAAGATGATTAAGGGACTGGAGCATCTATCATATGAGGAAAGACTAAGTGACCGGGGCCTGTTTAGCCTGGAGAAGATTGAGAGGAGATTTGATTAACATGTTCAAGTACCTGAGGGGTGAATGTAGGGAGGATGAGACCAGGCTCTTCTCTGTAGTGGCCAGTGACAGGGCAAGGGGTAACGGGTGCAAGTTGAAACACAGGAAGTTTAATCTCCATGTGGGGGTCATCGTCTTTCCTGTGAGGGTGCCAGAGCCCTGGCGCGGGCTGTCCAGGGAGGCTGTGGAGTCTCCTTCTCTGGAGATCTTCCAAACCCTGCTGGATGCCACCCTGTGCCCCATGCTCTGGGTGTTCCTGCTGGAGCAGAGAGGTTGGACTGGATGATCTCTAGAGGTCCCTTTCAACTTCAACCATTCTGTGGTTTTGAAAGCATCACTTTATAAAGATTTGATTTGATGCATACCAACTTACGGATACAAGAAAATTGATGAAAGAGCAGGAGTCTTTTGGCGTGGTTACAGAGATAGAGATTTTGTACTAGACAGTAGTAATGAACGGTTAACTGTTTTGACCAGCTAACTCTTACTTTTTTCCCTCTTATTTTTGCTCATTCTTAGCAATGTTAATTTAATTTTACTGTTTTATGAGAAAGTTTGGTGCGAACACCCTGTAGCAGCTCTAGGGCTTTTCTACTGACTAAGAAGGGCCAACTTCTAGATTTTATGTAGCCAGGCATGGCAGGCCAGCAGACTCTCAGCTCTGTTGTATGGCCGCTTTGTATATTCAGGAGGACTACTGGATCACTTGAAATGAGAAAATTAAACCCTTATTTTTGACTGTGCACCCTTGATGAACACAAAGGCTAAGAAGTAGAGAGATGACTCGCTTTGTCATGATGCTTCATCTAGCTTTGTTATTTATAAAGGGTGAGACTGAAGATTCTCGATTCCATCCCTGACTTGAGGGACAGCTGCCGAGCAGTTGTGGTGTCCATGCTACTTCCATCCTATTTGCCTCAGCTTTTCTAGCTACTTTATCTTGGTTGCCAGCTCTTTAACACAGTCCTGAGATCCTGTTAGTCTCCCTCTTTGCACTGTAGATGAGATGAGGAGCCCTGTCCGCATCTTTCTGAATCCCATTGGTATGATATTTTCCAAGGGGAAGGGACATTCCTTGACCTTTAAAAAAAACTGTTTGATCCCATCCTCACCTTCTGTTTCTGATTCTCACTTTTACCCCATGTAGTTTCTACCAAGCTCCTTTACCAGTCTTTATTAAACTGATGGAGTTCTTACTCTCTTTCTAGTTTAAATGATGAAATGTGTAATAGGCTGTTCCCCGGTGCATCTCAGGATATGGAAGATTAGAGGAGTAGTGAGAATTTTCAAGCATCTTCTTCATGATTTCATGAAGACTGTATTTGAACACCATCTCAAATTTTATTTATAGATAAGGTTTTGCTTTTTTTTTCCTCCTTTTCGCATTCCAAGATGCTTATTGCAGAGCAAATTGTGGAGCTTAGCAGTTAAAGGCGATGGTTCTGCAGTTTAAAAGCAAAGTGAAGTGCCTCTAGCAAAAAGGATTTTCTGCCTTCCTTTACCTGGCTCTTTTGCTTCCCACAGTTGCATATTCCCACTATTCTCACTGTCCCCTTGTACCAGCTTAGCATTTACTTTTCCACCTAGTTATATATATGTGTGTGTGTGTATTTTTTTTTTTTTGCCAGAATGAGTGTTCAGGTGACTCAGGTCTTTGATTTAATTTACTGTGCAACCATACAAGCACTAGTGCCTGCACAAGGTAAGTTACGGAAGCTCATGACCAGGTTTAAAGTAACATGGAATAATAGCCTGAGTGAAAAGCGCTTTCTTGGAAACCCGGAGTAATTTGATCCAGCTTCAAAGCTGGCGCTGTTGGTGGCTGGGTTAGATGAGCTTCAGAGGTTCCCTTCTAACCTGTCTTATTATGTGACTTTCATTTGTGTTTTAAGCTATCATTTAAGTTGGCTTCCCAAGTTACTCCTCAAAAGTGACATATAAAGGATAAGCCTTTCTTTTTTTTTCTTTTTTTTCTTCCCCTCCAAGCAAAAGATATCAATATTAGCTATTAAATGTATTAACAAAGTAGGTGATTACTATCTTAAGAGATTCTTTTTTCTATTGGGAGATAGAGATATTTTTTGTAACTTTGATGCCTGTCAGCTAAATAGCTAGTATTAAAATTCTATGCAGCAAACTGCTAAAACATAAAATATATCAAATGGGTCTCCAGTTACATAAACAACCTTTCAATGAAGAGTGTTCCCTTGTAGTGAGTCAGTGCAGTAGTTTTTTTTTTTTTTTTCGTTTTGCACCCCGATACAACTATGAAATTCTTACCAGCAGCTGAAAATTTGAAACAAGGCTAAATTATGAGGCTAAAAAAAATGAATTTTTCTAATATCATAAATTATGAAACAAGGCTAGAATTATGATCCACGAAGTTGTTGCTAGAAATATGAAACTAGTTTTACTTGGCTGAAAATAACTGTCATATGAGGAGCATTACATTGTCATTTGGTTGTCCTTATCGTATAGCAGCATGGATCAAGTTTACATTAGTTCAATAGCAAGAGCTTTTGTGCAAAAGATCAGTTTATTTTTTTGATGTAAATTGTACATCTCTTTGCATCTGGTTTAGTGAAGACTAATTAAGAGAGTCTAATGCAGATTCCAGCACTGTTTTCGTAACCTTTGTTTGCATTCCTTTGGCCTAGGGACTGACTCACGTGAATTAGCCAAGCTAACTGAAATAGTTTCCTTGGGGAAGTTTTTGAAAGATAGAACACCAAATGCTAAATTAAATATATTCACAATGCATTGTCTGTCTGGTATCCCATCACTGTTTACCTTAAAGACAAACTGGGAAGAAAATGAGTGAATCTCTGTGCAGATGCAGTTGTGTCTTGCATAAGTAACCACAAGTTATGCTGAAGCATGAGGCTGGGTGTAAAACCTTGTTTGGTGCCACTTGAATTAGCCTTCCAGGATTGTGACTCTTCTCAGAGACAGTGTATTCGGTGTGAAATAGTTTCCCTGAAAACACAGATTTCTGGGGAGAGGAAAAAAGTTCAACTTGAACTTGATGATTATGAAGTTCATATTTCAGCATTATTGCTGCTCCTTTGCAACATATGATCCTTCAGGCCTTATTTCAGATTTGCTTGTCTGAATATGAAACATGTTTATGCTCTCTCAAATGCTCTCCTCACATAACACTTCCGCAGGCCATTAGTCCTGATCTTCTTAGGAAAAAACAGCAGTGAGCAAGTTTACAACTTTATATTCAAAAGCTTGAAAAGTCATCCTCTTGAGTCATTCTTTTGCAGGGAATTGTGTTAAAAGAAACTCCCTGAGGTTTTTAATGCCAGTGTATAGGGCAAACTCAGGACTTGTTGGTAGTTAATAGGTCTAGTCTGTTTGCATGCTTCAGGCAGGCTTTTATTACTGTAATGAACCTGTGATGCTTTCAGATGAGGAAATGTCATCTTTTAATTTGACTGTTAATATTTCCTAGTACTGAGGCCTTGCTGCTTCAGGATTCGAAATGATTATAACTTGTGTTAAGGCAAATCCGCCTTTCTCCTTCCCCGCAGTCTACTGATTCATTTTACTCCTTGTTGAAATAGAATGATGATTTCTTTTTGGTATTTATGGCTAGGAAGTTGTTTTAGTCTATTAATTAATGTTATGATGGAGACTAAAATTATATTTAAAAATGCTGTATTCTTCACCCAATGGCATTCTCCTAAAATACTTGAACTAGAAAGAGAACACTTTCCCACCACCCACCCTCTGCCAGTTAAGTGTCAAATAGCAGCCTGGAAATGATAGGAGATAAGAGAGTTTCACAGGGAAAAAGATCAGTGCTCACTCATTTGCACTGTATGCAGTCTAAGAATAACAAATAATTGTGATTGATAAAATCAGATGCTATATATTATAGTCACTTATCAGGCTCTTCTTGTTCATGGTAGTTTTCTCTGAAATACAATCTGAAGAGAAAAGTTTTGGATTTTAGATCTTTTTTTTCTATTTACAATATTTTTGGTATAAATACTGTGTTGAGGTGATTGTGTCCAAACTGTCCCTGTTCATGTGTTTAAAATCACTTTTCCTGTCTTTTTGTCTTGATTGTGTCAATCTCTAAAGTGTATTTCTTCTAAATTTGACTATGCATAAAGCTTTTTAAAAATTATGCATGATAATATCTGCTTATATTGTTTTGGGCCTTGCTTACATTTATGGTAACAGCTACAACAACTTTTGCTAGCAATTGTTTTTTTCAATTCCTTTGTATTTCCATAATGCTGAAAATATTGTTTGTGAAACGTTATTCCAATATATGCCCTGTCTTCCACGACTCTCTGAAGTATGGTAGTGAGTAACAAAAATGTTGTCCGTCTGTTCACATTGTTATGTTTTGTACTGAAACAAGAACAGTGAAGTATTTCCCTTTAGTTCGTTAGAACAATCCGTGAAACCCATAGCATGTACATTTGATTTGGAAACCATTTGTGTTTCCAATCACTTTCTCATGTAAGAATACAAGCTTTACTTTTACCATTAAAACTGCAAAAGTGTTCTTTGAAGCAAGTTATCCCAAAACCACTGGGTATGCAGTGGAGGTGACTCACTGAATCTGGATTCAGTAATTCACTTCCACTGCATATGTGTTGGTTTTGGGTTGTTTTTGGTACTTGAGTGCTACTCACTAATTTATAAAGGTGCTAGGACATTTACCTAGGGGATGGGAAGTGGAGTCCCATTGTGGATTTTGCGGATTTTACAGGTCAGTGTATGTTCTCTCTGGCTCAACACAGCCAAACTTGCATATTGCTTAGTCCTTTTTTTTTTTATGTAGATATTGGGCAGGTATATTCTAAGGCTTTTTCTTAGAATGAGAAATGGAATTGTTTGTGCTTGAACAGAAACCCAGTGTGAAAAGGGATGGAAGTGATGGTATCTTTGAGTTGTTTTAAAGCGTTTATTGGTGGCTATAATAGCACTGATTTGCATCTGACTCTTTAGGGTCTAAACTCAAAAAGTACAAAACATTTTCAACCTCTATTTATTGAAAAACATTAGCAAAGTATCAGTCCCCTTGTGAGAAAGAGGAAGTTGGTTCATCAATGTTATTAGAATTAATGGGTTTTCAGCTCTGACATATTGCTCTGGAATTTCCTCTACTTGTAAACCTTCAATTCTTGATTCCTGTATAATACACAGGCTTCAGGATTGTGTATAACTTGAGAACTGTGAAGTTATTTGCTTCCACACCTGAGGCAGGCAGTGATTGAAGAAACTGTTCTTCTTTTTGTTAAACCCAGTCATCTTGTTGGTTTGTGCTTATTTGAGTAGTCTCCTGAAATCCAAATAATCCAGGTAACCCTGGATCTGCTTTTGACTGCTACAGTTTGTGTTGCCACGTGCATGGAAGTATTGTTCCTGTCTGTCGATGTGGGAAGCCAGCACCGCACAGAAGAGAAGATCTTGTGCTAAGATCTCCCAAGGAGTGAGTGCAAGGGAAAAGGCGTGGATTTGGAGCAAGCCAGACAAGGACATGGGATTTGGGGTGTCACTGTTTTAAGAGTTTTGTGAGTTCTGAGGGTGAAAAGCAATTTTGAGAACCAGCCATTGAAATACAAACCTCAAGGGCTGTTAATTTTTCCCCACACAGTTTACAAGTCACTTGTGATTGAATTCATCTCCATAGGTAAAGAACTACTTTTGGCTTATTTTCTTAAAACAAATACTGTGTTTGTAGATAAATGTTAAGCATGGTGACTATTTGGTGTTCTGTTTTTCAGATACATTGATCGGTGACGACTGCATCCTGATTCGGTTAATCAAAGCAAAGCCTATATGGCAAACAGAATTACAGAATTTGAAAAGGAATAAAGTCTTTGGTTTTTTGCTCAGATCTCTCCAGTGGCACTGAGACTGTTTTTAATGTGGAAGAATTTTTATTATATTCTCAAGAATACTTTCTTTAGCAGCAATAACATGGTTGGACATTAACTGTTGCTGATACAGATCCCTGAAAATAACTGTGGAATTTTACTCCAAAGTTTTGATTTTTAACCTTAATCACCTCTGAGCACTTCTAAATTTAAGTTATGTATTTTCAAAAAAAAAAAAGTAGTGTGTACAGACCTAATTTAGATTGGTGAAACTTTCTTTATTTGAGTTACTGAGACCTAAAACAACATAATCTGCAGTGAAAGCTGTGTTGCCAATTAGCAAATATAGTGAGGTAAACCGAGCTTAGGCATTGCATTTCAGAGATGTAAATCCTTTTCCGCATGGCTCTAGTCAGTGGGAAGAGATGAGCTGAATTTTTGCTGGAGGCCCTTTTTCCCTACAGAACAGGGAACCTGAGTAATGACATCATAATTCCAGTACTTCATTTACCTGCCAAAAATGAGCAAGGAATGATATGGGACACAGCTGTTAGATTGTAATTAATGCACAGAGTAAATATTCTGTTGTAGAACTTGCAAAAATAATTTTATTAGCACCATGGAGCAGCATCTGTTGTAAGATTTGCTGAGTTGAGGAGGTGGCCGTTACTTGGCTGCGTGTGTCGCTCGCTGCCTGGGAACAGGCCTCTGCTCCAAGGCAAGTGCGGCTGCAGGAAGGCTCTGCTGGGCAGCAGTCGGATAAGCTGACATAGTGATTCCTGCCTTCCCATTACTGAGGAGTGGTATTTAAGGAACTGTTTGGGTGGTTGTCAGGTTGTTACCTTTAATTGATAGCAGTTTCTTTCCAGTTGTGGAGTTTGATATTTGGTATGACTTCTAGGCATAAGATGCTTGGTTTGCATTTAGAGCTTGGATACTCTTAACCTATGTTTAGACATATAAGACTGTGTTGATTTGGGATCATTTTTATAATCAATACAAGGGTCTGCAGAGAACTCTTCATCTCACCTCCAGATATGTGTTTTAAGGAGTCAGAGGAGAGTGGGTTTTCTTTCTCTTTGAAGCAGGCCTGGAGTGTCCAGTGCTGGTCGTCTGAAACACAGACATTCAGTGGATGGAGCAGAATAGTTCAACCCCTTTGCAAATCCTATGAAACTGTGTATAGGGGAAAAGGCTGCTGAGATGTAGAAAGAGTCTTTCCAGTGTTAGGAACTGCAGGTGAGATCTTGTGGCCATGATGTGGTTACTTTTTTTTTCCCCCCGGCTATTTCCTGTGCAGACATCCAAAGTGGGCTATAGATATATCTCCAAATACAGAAATGATGAATTTACATACCAACTACAAGAACTCAAAGCCTTTACATTATGCCACACGCTTGATGTTATGATTCAGTTGTAGGCAGTATGTTTCCAAACCAGCTTACTACTATTATCCTTCACTGAAATAGTATCAGTTTATGATTACCGCTTTTACTGCTAAAATTGGAAGTGGAAGAATAATAGTGGTGCTTGGTGTAAAGGATGTTGGAGGATGCCAGCTGCTCGGGTATCTCCTGCCTTGGTGGTGATCAGCAGTTACCAGAGAGGAGGTGGCAGCTCTGTGTTGTTCTTGCAAAAGGAAAAATGTGGTCAACTCTTCTTCTTCCTTTGCTCTGTTGCTGCTTCCCCACTTCCCATCTGACACCCAACCATTTGAGCCATTTCCTGCTGGAACTTTCCTCTATATTCAAGATACCAAATCTTGGTAAGTCACCTGCTTGCTACCTAGAGCAGTCACTGCCTTTACACAGGGCTCGTTTCAGTTGTGGGTAAACATCTTCATGCAGGTAGTTGCTGACCCTAAGCAATGTGTGTAGGGAAACGTGTTTTTGTGACCAAGGTCAGCAGCTCTGCATGCCCAGTAGGACACTCTGCCTGGGCC
Organism: Crypturellus undulatus; assembly: GCA_013389825.1. Taxonomy (NCBI): domain Eukaryota; kingdom Metazoa; phylum Chordata; class Aves; order Tinamiformes; family Tinamidae; genus Crypturellus; species Crypturellus undulatus. Next base: position 84,973 of record VWPW01020001.1, read on the forward strand.
TGGATTGATGCCACTACTGAAATCCCTTGGGACGTACCTGAGATACTGCTTTTTTTACAGTTTAAAGTTCCAGTTTCTGGATGAGGTGGAGAATTGAGAATGACAACTGCTTATGTAGAAGCTGCAATGCAGCCTTTCCAAAACACAGGGCTTCCTCTCTCAGTATGTTTACGTACAATGTGTTATGAATTTGCCTTAAAATTGGAGGAGTTAAATCACCAGATGATAAACTTCTCAACGAATAAAGGCAAATTCTGTAGTTTCCAGTAGCTTTATAAACAGACTGACTAATTCATATATTTTTAGAGATTGTGGTCTCTATCCCTGCTTTTCACGATGGAAAAGCTCTTTGCAGGTGCCAAGAAGGACCAGGGCTGCTAAGAAGTTCAGCAGGGTGAAAGAGGATGTTACAGGCTGGCGACTGGGCTCTTCATTTCTATTGAAATCCATATGGAAGTATGGATCTCTGAAAAGATGTCATCCTCTTGAAATCTAGTCACTGATCTCATATGAAGGGCTGCATCTTCCTTTTTTTTTTTTCTTCTTCGCTACAAGTGAACTTGATTATGTTGCAAACTCACAGGTGTGTCTGCCAGGCAGTTCTTAGTTTTTTTGTGGAAGATCAAGAATCTCTAGTGCTGTGGCCAGTAAGTATATTTTGCTGTAAAATTCACTTTCAGAACATTTTACTCCTCTAGAAGAGTTCAAGCAGCTTTTCTCAGAAGGACAAACTGAAAGTGTGCACTGTCGTGGTCTTCTGCGGGGAGTCTGACTCGGTTAAATGTTAAAATTTGAAACAAGCAGAATTTATTATTTGCAGTGAAAACTAAGTTTGTAATGAATTCACAGGTGTTTGTCTCATTCCTTCTTTTGGACCACAATTTTGCCCACTTTTAAGATAAAAACATGAAATGTTGTGTTTATACATGGAAGCCTGTTGCTTCTGACCTTCCACAGTATTTTTTCTGTGTACCTGGCAGAGATTTGGCAAATTGTATGTGCAGCTTGCTGGATATTGCGCTGCACAAATGCCGTACGTGCCAGTCCATAGCGTAGGTCTACATATCCGCCTCAGTCAAGGTGTTATTCAGTGTTATCCCTTCCTTCTGCAGGTTGGCTTTACATATATGTGTGTGTTCTACTCATTGTAGAAACTTCTTGGTATCTATTCGAATAGATACCAAGTTGAGTGCATAGGACAGTTATTCCAGATGAGAAATAAGCTGTTGAAACCGATCCATGATTTGAATGGATACAGGAATTATAAGCTGTTTGCAAAGATTGAAACACACAAGAACTCCCCAGTGTGTAATGAAAATACCTTTTCTACTTCAAAAACAGATGAGAATACTGCAAGGGGTGGAAAACTCCTATCTATGTTGAACTTTATCCCTTGAGAGCTTCTTCTAAAATACCTTTTGCTGATAGAGGCAAAATAGTAGGATACAAGGATGAAGTTAATAGTCCCTTTGGTCGTGAGGCAGTCTGGCGTTTGTTTCCATACACAGTGATGCAGCATACCTAAGTCTGGAAACTTGGCCTAACAGGGTGTGTTTCAGTGTCTTTCCATAGCAACTGGTGCTACCAAAACCACCACAGAGCGGCCCCTCCTGCTCTGGGCTAAGTAACAGCAGCAAATTCTGTGGGTTTAAGGTGGAGTTAATAAACAGAAGTGGGTAATGGGGCCTGCAACTGCCGTCGGTTGCAGTCTAGCGGCCAAAGCATCTCCTGGTTATACATTTCATCAGCTTCCTATTTTCAGTGCCCTGAAATCCTGGAGCAGCAGTTGTGGCTTAACTGAACTTCGGTGATGCGCTGTAATTTGTAAAAGGGAGTTTTCATCTTTTTTTGGTTTTGCCTAGTAGTTTTTCTGATAGGTGCTGTCAGAGAAGTGCATGTTCTGTATTTTGAATATCACTTTCTAACAAATAAGAGCACCTTGTATTTTGTGCTGGAAAACTGTCCACTTTGGGGGACAAAATCGTTTTGGGAGAGTCAGAGAATAAATATGCTAAATTGTAGAAATTTTAGTGTATGCCTGGTTATTAAAGATACCGAAGTTTGTGTAATAGCACCAGAGAGATGCTTGCTTTTTGTTTCCTTTTTTTTATAAAGAGCTTTTTCTTTGACTTCTAAGTGTTTGAATCAGATCAGAAATGTTTTTCACACTTTAGATCAAATGTTAGTGCTTCTAGCAAGCATGTTATTGCTCATCTATAGAGAAAAGAAGAAAACAGAAAATGTGGGCAGGAAGGAACCATTAGTTTCAGAGAGCTCTCATGCATGCCTGGTAAATGCTTGAATTTACAAGAGAGCAAGAGAAGGATCTGCGGCAGCCTGTCCATGTGGTGTTAACAGGTTAATCAGAGGTTTCTTCCCCACTGTTTGCAATTGCTGTATTAATTGAAACTCAAAATAAACTTTACTGCCTTTTAGATTAAAAATGTCTTTGGTCTTGCATTATTATAATGCCCTCCTTTCTGTTAAACTAACAGCAGCTCTTTATTGTTTCATAGGTAGTTTGTTGCTGAATTCTCACAGGTTCAACAAAACTACTATCTATACTCTGGACTTGGTTACATTTTCTGGATTTCATGTATTGAGCGTGTGGTATTGCAGCTAGAAATGGTGCAGAGGGATGTAAAATATCCATTATATCCCAAATGGTTTCTCATTATATTTAAAACTGCTTTAATACTAGGAATAAACTCTGGCTGGGTAGTGCTAGGTGCACTACAGAAATGCTGTACGGTTTTGCTGTTACTATTTTGATCCACACAGAACATGAATGTGCATATATTCTCTTTAAGTGTAAGAACTGAATAATGACTGTGTTCTACAGGCTTGTCTGATGACTTAAGGTGTGTTGTGGGTTAACGCTCTGCCATTCTTTTAATTTGGAAACCACATAAAATGGAAATCCACCCTTTTGCTTTTTTATTTCCAAATGCAAGTTTGTGTTTTGCTTGCCCCAAAGCCAGGCAAACTTGACTGAATTTTGTCGTGTCTGAGCTCACTCAGATTTGTTTTCAGTATGTTGTAAGTTTCTAGGTTATACCTTAAAAAAAATGTTAAATATACAAAACTTAGTTAAGTAGATGGGGAGGTTTCATATTAAAATGTGTGCATTGAATCACAGGAGACAGTTTTGCTCTGCAGTAATTAGCTGGTGATAAGCCAGTTAAATACAGGAGAGGACACTTAATCTGCCTGAAAAAAGGACGGTCAGTCCCACAGATGAAGGTCAGTACTTCCCAAAATTTGATGTCTGTTTTAAACTACACTGAATGCCTAGGTGATTACCTTAGCAATATAGTTATATAGCTGTATAGTGGAGCAGCCATAGGTGCAGTGAGTGAGAGCACCTGGAGGTTAGTAAAGTGAGGCAGTTGAGTAAAAGGAGAACAAACCTTTTATCTCTTTTAGTGTACATAGCAACAGTAATAGTCTTTGGCAATCTGGGATAGAGCTCAGTGCTGCTTTTCCTATCTCTAGAGAATTCAAAGGCTTCCATTCTGGCTGTAAAAGCTGGTTTGGAAGCTGGTTTTGTAACAATCCAGAGAGGAAAACTTTTCTTCCGTTGACCATCAGGAGCTCAAGGCACTCCAGCATGCAGCAAGGTTCCTGGCCACGTGTCTGCATTCTCAGGGGAACTGAAAGGGAATTTGTCACGTAGGCTTAAAAGTATGAAAAATATCTGGAAATATGGCAAATTTCAAATAAGGTGCCTTTACAAACCTCTTTCAAATCCTGAGAGATGAAACTTCAAGGTATTAAGATCTTATCTGGGGAAAAAGAGAGAAGGAATGAAGTGACTATGGAAATGTTAGGTAACATACCGCTAAACAGTACTGTGCAAGGTCCTTCAAGTAGTAAAATACATTGAGGGCCCTTCCAGCTGTGCTTTGTGCCCTACCTGCAGCAGCCCAGCCATTTAAACATGTGTTTGTGGCAAGCTGGAGATGTGCTGCGTCTTTATAGGTGCTGGTTGAGCTACATGCCTATAATCCACTGTGACAAAAAGGCTTTAACGAGTATAAACCCAGTTCTTGGTGTTTTGTATATGGGAAGTGTTAATACTGTTTAAGCTTTCCTGCTGTCTTAATAGTTGATGACAGATTCTGGTCTTCTAAGTAAGAAACCAGTGCCGACTACAGCAGTGTTGTAAATGTGGGTGGTAAGCGATCAAAAGCAACCACAAGACCTGAGTTCTTGTGTTGTCCCACTTAGGGCTCAACACCAATTTTGTTCCAGCTGACAATTCAAAAGAACAGTAGATCTTCTGCCTCTACTGCTGGGTAAAAAATTCTTCAAATATTTCATTAGGAAATTTCCATGCAGCATAAACTTAAAAACTGGTAGCTTTCAATGGACCTTGATAGTTTCTGAATGATGGATCTGAGCTTAAACTCTGTAATCAAAGATTTGACTTTTGGCATTTGGGAGCTACCAGTCAAATGTCAGGAAAATGTATATACTGTGATTTGTTAGATCTTTGTGGAACTACATACTAAATATATCCATGGATTTTGCAAGTGTTTTTAAATTTAAATGTCTTTGTATATAATTCACAAGTAGAATAAAAATTATGGCTACTGAAAGAAGTATAATTTCATTTCCTTTATGTATTTATCATGATTTTTTTTCCTATAGAAAAAGATGAGGGCAGAAAGAATCTTTCTAACTAGCAAAGTCGAGTTCTAAGGTTTCTTCTCAGTAACAAAAATTCATATTTTTGTGTCCATATTCTAGGAATACTTCTGTGAAGGCTGACACATTGTACCACACTGAAGTTGCTTGTCAGAAAAGCCCAACCCTGGGAAATAGGGATTTGATTTAGATATGGTCTAGAAATCTCAAATTATGGAGAAAAAAAAAGTTAAGTAGAAATCATAAAAAGTGTTTTCCTGTGTCAGGATATATGACACAGATATGATCAGTTTTACATCAGTGGATGTAAAGGATTTGGATCCTTCAGAAGATGCCAAACTTAAAACTGCTCGTAATGTAATCTAACATTTTATTTTTACTGTCCTATCTCGGTACCTCCTTAGCACAGAAACTCAGAATCCTTTTCCAAAAGGAAGGCAGAAATCTGAAAACTGCGATACAGACACAAATACAAGATGCCCTTATATTGCAGCAAAATAAAGCAACTAGTTCTCTTGGAGTTCTTCTGCATATTGAATTAAAATTATAGAAATACACTCTAAGCTTAGTTTGTATTTTTTTTTTTAACTTTTGGAGTAGGATATCAACACTGACATCAGCATTTGCCTGAGAGGAGCCTCTGCATGTGTGTGAAGTAGTTGACGTGTGGCCTGTCCCCAGCACGTAGCTGTAGAGGGAGGTGGCCAAGCAGAGTTGTTGTGGTGGTGGGGAACAGCCCCACCACAATACAGCCTCTGTTACCATAAATACCTACTAGCAAACTAGTCCTTGAAAATTCCTCTAAAATGAGGTTGGGCTAGATAGTCCTCTAGGACAGATTCATGTCTAAAGGCCTTGAAGCCTCTATGTAGAAAGAGGTCTATGGCACCTCATGGTGCTACCTGAGAAGCTGTTGAGCTGAGGAAAGCTGTGTGGTTCCCTCTAGCAGGAGAAGCATGCTCTGCTGGGGCTAATTCTGCATCCAGATTTAATAGATGTGCCCACAATTTTGCTTCCAGATATATTTAGAAGGAGATTGTGCCACTGGCATAACAAGGCATTTGTTGTGTGCGTTATTCTTTGGGTGACGAAGCCAGGCCACCTCAGGAAGCAACCGCTGCTCAGGTTCGCGTTTCTAGGCTGAACAGCATTCCTCCAGCTGGGGCTGCAAGGGCTGAGGGAAGGTCACGCTGGAAATAGGATTTTCCATCTTCCTTACTGGCTAGCAGGCTCCGGGATGGGACGGGATGGTGTGTGTGTGTGTGTGTCATTTTTCCTGAGCAGCTGCTAATTGTGCCTCTTCCAGAGGATTTTCCTATGGGAAGCTGCTGCTGGGAGGAGGTTTCTGGGTGACTTGGTATTGCAGCACGCGTTGTCCACCTCCTCGCATATTCACAAGCAAGGAGAGCATTGCTTAGAAGGGTGATTTTTGTCTAGTTTTTGTAATAGTCGAATTTCAGAGAAGTAGCACAGTTCTGGGTAAGCCCGGTGCCAGATGTGGAAGTGAAAGCGAGGTGTGCTGCAAAACGAGATGAAATGGTGCTGCACTGCCACGGCAACCTTGCAGCTGCCGTTCTGGGCAGGGCTTTTCCGCTATGGCAGCCTCATGTACTGCCAAAGATATAATTTGCCCTAGCAGGTGAGGCAGAATATCCAGACCAGGATATTCTAGTTATTAGCATTGCAGAATGATGGATTCTGAATCCACAGCTATTACAGCCGCAAGCCCTTTCTAGGCCTGGCTGGTCACATTTGTGCTTAGCTGCAAAAGAAAAGTTGAGGACTGTTAGTTTTCTAATACTATTGCTAGCAACTTCTCTAATGGGAGAAAACTGGATGCATAACTTTCTCAATTATATTATTATTTTATGTATGTGCATATATGTATATTTTTAATCCAAGCAAAATAGCATCCTGATATTTAAATCAGAAGCCTAAGTAAATGTATGGTCACTGTGGTAAAATAAGGAATGTTTACAGCACTTGAGGAAGTATTCAGTATTTTCAGTTTAGTTTTATGTTTTAATTTCAGCATGGCAGGGAAGTTGGTTGCAAGATCCCTTTTTCTACTTCAGGTGTTTTAGTTAAGTTCAACATGTATAAAGGTAGAGATGACTCCTTTTTTTTTTTTAATGCTGGTGCCATTTGCTGTATTTTATGAAAACCCATTTTATCCCAATTTAGTTCTCAAAAGCTTGTTTGTGTGGCAGGCACAAATACTGTAACTATCACACTGAAACACTTGCACTTAGTAGACATCTATAACTTGTGCTAGTGGCAGCTCACATGGGCTGAGTGACAAAGTCCTGTGTTTTAGAAACATTTGGTGTCATACCAAGTATGTGTTTCTGACACCATTCTTGCTTCACAGATGAAAATTTGATTCAAAAGGCATAATTTTTTTAATTTGTTTTCTGATGTGTTGTCAAAGCACTTAAGTAACTTATGCTACAGTTGATAAGTAAATAAAATTCTTAACCTTGCTTAGCACTGTTGCTGCTTCCATTTAGATAGGTCTTCGCTCTGCTCCTCCTTCCTACATTGAGGCTGTTTCTGTATAGAGGAGAATGTTTCTGGTATATTATAATGACCAAATGGTTTAAGCATTGCAAGTTAAGGAGATTTAGGTGTAACATTTTGCATATCTTTAAGCATAAAGAAATCAAATTTCCCTTCCCCAAACATCAGTGTTAATGCATTCCCAAATTAATCTGATTTTTCCCAAACAGATTAGATCTATTCCCATTTTTTCATTTAGAGGTGCTTATGTTTTAAAGTTAGAGGCTGTTAAAGGGCATCAAGTTGTATTTTTGTATATTTGAAAATAAGCAATGTTGTGAAGAGCAGACTGGTAACAGGAGCAGTCAAAAAAGCCTGTGCATTAGCCTCCAAAGGGAGTGAATATCTTGCTCTTGCCTCCAAAGGAGTTGTTTCAAGGTAACAAGCTTTCTGATGGTGCTGTGCCTTAAGTTCCAGATATTTGATTTTTACTTAGATACTAGAATAACATGAGGCAATCAGACCTGGCTGCTCCGCTTTCCCTCCCAGTTCTCCCCATCATCTCTCCTTAGGAAAGAACAGTCCTCCCTAACCTGTTTTTGAGTAGATGGTGAAGTTGTGTGGAGCAGCAGAAGACTTGGAGCTGGTTCCTCCATGGAGAGGGAGCAACACCTTGCCCTGCTCAGCACCCTCTTCCCTGGGATGTCCTTAGGCCTTCACTGACTGGAAAACACTAAAGGAAATAGCTGTTAAATTGAGCTTAAATATCACTGTGTTCACACTCTTAGTTCTGTTTATGTTCAGATTCCTTCTCTTAATTCTTTGCCCAAAATTTCTCTAGCTGTTTGCATTGGAAGTGCTGTGAGTTTAGACAGATTAAACTGGCAGCTCTGATTCCAAGGATCACTTAATTTTAATGTGTTTTTTCTCATACCATCCAGCTTTAGGCTTATGTTTGCTCAGCAGTTGAAGTAGCAGCTTATGCTATAGCCAATGTGCGTAGAGTGTTCTCCTCTGATGGATGGATACGGAGACTATGAGGACTGATCCTGATACCCTCTTAGATGTTTAGATTGCTTTTGATATAAAGGGAGAGAGGTGTCTAGTATGGAACGAGCCATTTGAGAGAGAACTGAAAAAAGAATGCTTAGAACAGTTGTTTCTTGAAAGTTATATTGTCTTGACTACATGATATTTAAACTAGCATTGATGTATCTAGGTTTTCATCTGGAGCAGCAAGCAAGGAAGCGGTGCAAAGGGAAGCAAAAAGACCTCAGCACTTGCATAAGCTAAGTGATGCCACCTAAGACAAGTGTCCTTTAAATGTAATTAATATACTACATTATTTTTAATGTAGTCGAAAATTGAGGTATTTGGTTTATTCCTGGGAGGGAAATGGAAGGCAGCACCAATAGTGCGCAGCTTTCATCCATAAATGCCTTTTAGTTTTGCAAAATTGTGAGAACTCTATGGAGAAAACATTTCCTCGCTCTACTCGAGTGCAACATTTCAGAGTTTGGCTTATATGAGCCCCTCTAAAGGATTTGGTTATAGATTAAAAAAACATTAAAACTAGAATTCTAAATGGCACTTGAATGTTCTTTGTTTTCTGAATTGCTTCAGTGCTTCCTTTTCTTCTTTAACTTTGCTGTAATGAGCAGTCCAGAAGAGAGTGAGTAGTTTGTAGTGCAGAAATTTTCCCTTTCTGGAATACTTGTATCAATAGCAGCAGTTTCAGAGTTTCAGCGTAGGTGTCATTTTTTGTTACCCTGGTTCACCAAAATAATATGCAGGACTTCTGAACTGTATCTGTAATGATTACATAATAAGGGATACAGACTGTGGTAGCTCTGCTGTGTTTTGCATTCTTACCGCAGCTGTATTGCTCACGGTGGGAAGTTTTGCCTTTGGAATTTCTGCCAGTTTTCTTTTCCTTTCTCCATATGCATCTTTCTTTATGTGCTGCTCACTGCTAGTCTTCCCCCTTTCCCATACGAGCTTTGCGTTCCCCTTTTGCAGGGGGAATCTCTCTTCTAAACGAATTTCATGTTGGCGTGTAAAGATCTGACATCCTGCCTCAGAGATGAGTAATTGGTGAGAACTGGCACGTTTCTGGTCTGCAGACTCAGAAAATATCAAAAAATTGTTTGTTAGCATGAGGGTTAATACACTCTTGGTATCTTGGTACTTCCTGTTCCCTTTTTTTTTTTTTTTTTTTTTAAGCACCTGAAGCCATTTGAGAACCTAGCAAGCCAAAAAATGAGTGTAAGCTCTGTTCAGCTAATGTTTCCATTTTTCTGTGAATATTTCCTTTTTTCTGTGAATATTTTAAATATTTTGTGTGAATATTTCCAAATATTGACTTACAATATTTTATACAACCTAATTTCTAGAACAATAATTCTAAATAAACAAAATGTAATTAAGTATTGCAAAACCACTCCATTCACTATTAATAATATTCTTTGAACTCATTAAGTGATAAAATTACCCAGAAAAGTAAACTCTAATGAATGCTTTGTCTGTGGTTGTGTACACGGTTGGAAGCAAATGGTGGGGGTTATTGTTGTACCACCTTAGTGGTACAGTCGTGATAATAGTTTTCAAAAAAAATATTTCCAAACATAATTTACTGATACTGCCAAAGATCTAGCATGAATGAAGAGAAGTAGAAGTTCAGTCAGGTTCCTGGCAGTCAAATGTGCAACAGTAAATGCCAGTGACAACTAAAAGACAATTTGCTGCTATCTTGCACTAGCAGGGTCAGTTATACATGCTGTTTTTTCATTCATTTATGCTATTAAAGCAATACTTTATTCTAGATCTTAGTATTGAATGTATGTTTGGACTTGCATTTACGTTATTGAGGAATGTCTTTGTGTTTCATCTGCTTGAAGTATAATGCAGATTCGGCTGACAATCTGGAGTTCTTAATAAGACTCCACACTGTATACACTGTGTGGAGTTTGAAGTGTTTCTGTATCATGAATGACTTGACATCATTAACAAAAATGTTATGGGTTTGTGATAAATTTTTGTTTGTTTGTTTTTAGGTCCATTTTTCCGATACTGAGAGAGCAGAATGGCTCAACAAGGTAGGTGAAGGTTGAGAATAAAAGCACGGGAAAGCCACAAGAATTTGGGAATAAAGCAGTTCTAAGTTTCTTTATTTTTTATGCACTAGAAGTTTCTAGTAGCTCATGCAGTCAGTCACTAAAAAGATTAAATCTGTCATGATTCTGTTTTTAAGGTCTTGAAATTATCTGTTACTTTTGGTGAATGACTTCATTAAAATAATGACAGCTATGAAAGTGTGGAAGTCATTGTAACTGTAAACACAGTTTTATGTTCTAATTGTCTGGGACACTTTCCAGTTACTGTGGCTTCCTGACCTACAATCCAAAAATAAATCAGTTTTGCAGTTTTTGATTTGTACATATAATAATTAAGATATCCATCTATGTAGCTTGGGTTTTCTTAATATCTTTCATGCAAAATGCATAGAAAAAAAAATAGCTCATCAGGAAATAGCAAGACAAATTGACAATGAAGAGTTTTCTGATGTAGTAGTAAAATATTGTATTATTTTTGCATTTATAGATCATGTGCATGTATTTTAAAAGTGCACTTAACTCATTTTTCTTCTTCTTCCTTTCATATGCAAATAAATTTATCCTCTTTTGTCCTTCTAACCAGCAGTGCAAATTCATGCATTCATGTGATTAAAAAAAAATTATCTTAGTGTTGTCTTCTTTTTCTTCCTCTAGTGCTTCAGATTTGTAAAATATTTGCAAATGCAGTAACTTAAAAAAAAAAAATAGAGTTGAAAGATCCAGAAAGCCTCTCTTTATGGCAGTAGGTAGAAAGTGGACTCTTCCATCATGTCATAAACTGTACAGAAAACCTGTCTGCTTAAAGTTTTTGGTAAAACATCTTTTATCTACCTTAAAAAATGTTTTAATTGTGTATGAAAGCCTATTCAATGGCTTTTTTTCTTTCCTATCCATTTTTCATAGACTGTCAAACAGATGTGGCCTTTCATTTGCCAATTCATTGAGAAACTTTTCCGGGAGACCATAGAACCAGCAGTACGAGGAGCAAACAACCACCTTAGTACCTTCAGTTTCACCAAGATTGATATTGGTCATCAGGTGAGTTTCTCATGAAGTTTTTCTACGGGGCTGTATCTTGCATGCAGTTTGCATGTAGTCTGTTTAAATCTCTGTTAAACCTCTCCTGGGTTCTGTTGTGACATTACAATAGTATTAAGGAACAGGTAACTGTTTATCTGCTGTTTAGTCCCATGAAAAAAGGGTATATAGCATTTTATGTTTACAGAAGAGTAACCAGTCCAAGCTAAAAAGAAGTTAGCATAGAAGCTAACAATAAGTTGGACACTGCTTATCTGTACCTACGTCAACCAGAGGTTTATTTCTGCTGAAATGTAGCTTACTAGCCTTCTTCTGTAGTCCTGTTTTGCGTTCCTCACTATAAATGGGAATTTAACTAAGGATTCAAGTAAGGATTGTGAGAGGAGGTGGTGCTACATAAGGTAGTTGGTGGCCTTCTCCTACCTAGTATTTAATGAATGCTTAAGTTTCAGAAGGTTTGGTTTCTTTTGCTTTCCTATGATTCACAACACAAATTAAAATGGAACAAAATGCATTAACTTCTCTGTGAATTCTGGGGATTATTTTTAACCCATTCTGACTGAATTCCTCTCAGGGCACTGTGAGTGAGTTCAGGTTAAATACCCTTAAAATAACTTTGAGCTATAATAGGGAGCTTTGCTTCACACTTTTTAATAAGAGATGTAGTAAATGTCCAACTTCAGACACAAACATATAATATAATTTGAATGTATATTCTCCTTTATCCCTAATTTAAGATCTTAATATTATATATTTGAATAGAAGGATTCAACCTTGCTTCCTTGTTTCAGCCTCTGAGGATAAATGGTGTAAAAGTGTACACTGAAAATGTGGACAAAAGGCAGATCATTTTGGATCTTCAGATCAGGTAATTTTTATTATCGTATTACAGAGGTGCCCACGTTTTGGGTTGTATCCCCTGTTTGCTTAATTCAGCAGCTATCCCTACCTGGTAAGGATAGAAGGGGAGAAGGGTAACAAACAGCTTTGCTGTGAAGAACCGTTTCCTTAAGCAAACAAAGCTACTTCTAGTCACGTGTGACTGCAGGAAGGAACTGCATGCTCTAAGGAGCATTTATTTGAGGGAGATGGTTTATCCACTGACTCTGTGACTGCCTCATGAAAGTAATAAAACGTTGATTAAATAATACTTTCCAAAGCCAAGGCTCTATCTTTGAAAATTGTTCTTTCTTATGCATTAAAACTTGACTAAAAAAATTTAATCCAAGACATAAAATGTAGGGTATAAGGTGTTTGGGGTTTCTTCTCTTTTCTTAGTTACTTAAATTTTTTAAGGACCCAGTATTGGAAAAAATGAATCATACCTACTGAAGTACTTTTACTCCTAGTACCAGTAAATCTTCATATTAAATAATGCCAGAGCAATTACAATCAGGCACTTCAGCTTTCTTTGCCCTTTCACTGTGACCCCTTTCACATGGGTTTATAAATAGATTTACAGAATGTTTGCTAAAATCATTTCTTAGCACTATCTGCAGTCACAGAGCCTTTTTGAAAGAACAGTTAGTGAATCCAGCAACGTTTTTTATATTTAACAGACACAGTCATGTGTGTTACAGCGACTACTTCTGCCTGTCTGTAGCTTGTGGAGAGGCCAGATTTGTCAGCAACTGATGATGGAACAAAGAGCGGTGCTGGGCACTTCTCGTTGCTTCCCTGCCAGTAGCCAAGAGAATAACCAGGCCTCTCAGCTCCTGTTTTTCAGGAGCTTGGTTATTCTTAAATTTGAAAAATCTATCTAAGTCTTAGCTTTGCTGAAGACTGTAGCTTGTCACAGCTGGGCCCCAGTATGTTAAAAGCTCTATATCTTCTGCTGCACCCTTTCCTGGCTTTCATAGTGCAGAGGTTATGGCTACCTCTGTGAGCAGGGCCCAGTCTGTCTTGAACTGAAGCCTGTCTTGAACTGAATTGCTTTGTTTCTGTGAAGGATAAAGAGAGCCAGCGAGACCAGGGATTAGTGTTGCTGGAAAAAGTACTGTCTCCCTCAGTATTGTCCCTTGAGAGCTTGTTTGGCTGGAAGCACAGGATCAGCTTCAGAGGAGAAGTTGCTTTTGGTGATGGTCTTTCCACCAGCTTTGGCAGCAGCTGTGCTCACCTCACCTGTTCAGACTGATGCCCTTCAGGAAAGCAGATTTATCTGTCCGATGTGGACACAGTGCAAGTTGCTTTGGGAGAACCATTCCTGAGATATTAGAGGGATCAAAGAAGGAGAGTGGATGATGAACCCGCTGAAGTGGTCTTGTGCAGGTCTCCCAAGGTCATTCCTTTCCTCTAAGACCTATTTGCTCTCATCTCTTGTGGGAACCACCTTGTGGGATGAGGTTTTTGTTTTGTTTTCCTTGTTTATCTCTATGAAGTGCAGCAGATAAATGTGAAAAGCATGATAGGTTTTGCCAGAACTCCAGGAACAATGTCCTATTACCTAGATTTTAATGAAACCTGCAGCCATGTGTCTCATTACATTGCAGCCTACTTAGAGAAGTGCTAGCAGCTGGAGTAGAATTCAATCCAAAAGGCTGAAATAAATTCCTTGAAGTAGGAACAACAGTGCTGAGTCACATAAAGGTTCATTTAGCCTGACAGTCTGCCCCTGCTGCCAGGGGCATAATCTTCTAGAAGCCAAATGCAGGAGAAATCTGGAGTGACTGTCACAGCTTCTGGCAGTCGAGGGACTCCCCTTGATTTTGCCTGAGACAGTTTGCATTAAGACTTATCTTTGATACTTCTCGTTCAGAGATGCTCCCTGTACGAGCTTCAGACTGATGCCCTTCCTGTCTGGTATCAATCATTACTACTTGTTTTTTTTTTTAATATATTTGTCCAAGCAGTTCTTCTCTAGGATTATAACAACAGTGAGAGGAAAAGGAAAAAAAGGCTCTGTGATAAATGTTTGTGGTGTGTTTAGATACAAAATTACATACTGATTCCAAGCTCTACGTTATTACTTAGAGAATCAACTATAATTCAGTCTAACAAGGCTGTGAAGAACAGTTTTACTACTCAGTTACTGGAGAAAAAGTTCATAACATTCTGAGTACATATCCTTGAAGGTAGGAATCTCTAATTAAATGTTTATTTTAATTTGATTTTATTTTTAAATATAAGCTTAGGAGCTTTTTATAAGTGGTCCTAGTATCATACAGTCAATGTAATTAACTCCAGAGCAATTAGTCTTCATTTCCTAAATACCTTTGTGAAGAAAGACAAACTATCTAAGAATGCTTCACAGGAGTAGCTGCATAAAGCCAAGTCCTGTGGGTGCTGGGTGGGGGAGCGTGAATTTGTTATAAGCATTCGCATTCTTCTAATATCTCTTTTATCCTACTGTTTTACCGTAGTAGCTTCCGTTAGCCCTTTTTCCACTTGGCCACTTGTGACGGGGTGTAGACGTTTGCTTTGAACCATAGTGTGTTTAAATAGTTCAAGTGCATTTCCAAGGAGCTACTTTAGTGTTTTCATCAAGTTTCCTAATTTTTGTGCATCTTTCCTTGTTTTTTTTCTTTTTTCTGTTGTTGTTGTTGTTTAACACTGATCACAAAAGTATATTTTGTTTTGATTTTTTTTTTTATCATACCTGCATGGATATTCATTATGCTCATTATTTCAGAGTGTTTTTTCAGAATCCTTGGAATTGGGTCCTGCACATTGCTCAGGATAGAATTACTTTTCCTACTGTAGGCAGCTTGGTTAGTTGATCATCCATGAAACAGTCATTGGAAATTGACTTTTGAATTTTAACAGTAGTTTGGACAATGCTTGAGCATAAGGCTCACAGATTGATTACAACAGTTACTTCAGCATGTTTACAGTCTGCAGAACAAAATCAGACCAATGGTGGGAGGTAAGGAAGGGAATGAGAAAAAGCAAAAACCCCTATTGGCAAATGTGATCATGAGATCGAATTTTAAATAGTCTGATTTCTGAGGACAAGGATGTGCAGAAATCTGCTTAAGCAAGTAAACAAGTTTAAATGGACTATTAACAATAGCTTAACAATAGGTATAATGTAAGCATTTTTGTTTATTTTTGCCAAAATACACGAAGTGGTAAACAGTTCAGGATATTACAGTTTGTGGATTGTTAGAAAAACAGCATAAATTCTGCAAAATTAAATACGAGCCAAAAAAAACTGAGGAAATAATTGCTAGCAGCATGCCAAGAGACTTTTGCTCATAATAAAAAACCGCAGACACCAAAGAAAGTTTTAGACAGCAGATCTAAAAACACACATATATATTTTTTTTAAGTCACAAATTGAGAAATTCACTACAATTAGTCTTACAGAGGGCAGAAGTAAAAATGGGCAGAAATGATCAGAGAAATCCTTGTGAGAGACTAGACCTTCGCCAGCAGTGAAGATAACCCAAAATGCTGCATCACACACGGCTGTTCTCTGGGAAACGTCTGCCCCATTGGCAGTATTGTTTCCCTCGTGTCCTGTTGCTTACAATGACCACATACAATTTTTACCTTAATTTGTGGTCGTGTTATCAGAGTTTCAGACGAGCCTATTGCTTCACAGTCTTCATAAATGTAAAATAATTCTGATGCCAGGAACTGCTGAGCGTTTTCACTGCAGGTTTGAATTGATCTTGCTGCTGCTTTGCTTCATGTTGCTATATATACGTGTGTGTGTGTGTATAAAATTATTAACTTTTTAATACATTATTTTAAATTATATATCTTTTCTTGAACGTGATGGTAACAGTACATTCTTTCCTGCATAGCCCTTTGTTGTGTTGTCCTCTTTCGTATCCCCGAACTTTTCTGTGCCGCAAAGGACTGGGTGCACTATTACCTTTTGTATAGTCTGAAATTCAAATGTTGGACACTGCGAGACTGTTATTACTACGGTTTATTTCTGTATAAGGGCATGGTATGTCTGAGATCTCGGTGACAAGACCATCACACACAGCACAGGAGACTGCAGGTGATTTAAGTAATGGATACGTGGAATGCAGTGTGGCTTCCTCAACTTCATTTTGTAACCATCCTATGAGAGTAGTTTAGTTTGTCTTGATTTATCTTGAAGTGGTTCAATGAGAGCAATTGCTTTTGCTTTTGTAACTGAATAGGTAATTCTGTAGTAAGATTCTGCTAGACTTCTACATGTGACTGAACAGCGTTTTTTATGATATTAAGTACGCCTCTTGGAAAACAGCAAACTTTTGGAGGATTCAGAATTAATAGATTTCGATATCTAAAATACAGGTTTTACTGAAAACCCTATGTTTGTAGCCATATCTTATTAACGCTTGGTATTCCGTGTACCGTGTAAAGGAAGACATTTCAAACTTGAAATTGTAATTCAGCAGAGCTATTTAGTAAATAAAGAGCTCCCACTAATAAAGGAAATGCTTAATTTGTACATATCACAAAAACAGATTGTGTTGTAAGGTCAATGCATGTGTTTACATAATTTGAATTCCAGAATTGAAGTGTATCAGCTGTAGCATTTATTAAGTAACTGATTTTAGACTGTAAATGTTGTAAATTGGATGCAAGAACTATCCAGAGAAAACATTTCCATTTTTCTTAATATTACTTCCTAATTTGCTTCCTGCTTTCCTCCTCCTTCCAAAAAGGGCTTAACTGTCTTGGCCCTTATACCTTTCTTAGTGGCTTATCCAGCTCAGCATTGGCCAGCATACTGAATTTCAGCCTAAGTAGCTGTTTTTGCAAGTGTGAGTGATTCAGAAAGCCTTACTAGCAAAATAGGATCCCAATCTAGTAGTTCTTAGATTGTATTAGACTGAAAACAAGTTTGAGTGCACATGCTATTGATAAGACCTATAAAACGTCTTTTTGGAAGTGCCTGATGTCTTGGAAGTTCCATTATTTGCCAAAAACGAGGCTAGGTGTGTATGTCCTTACATGTGTTTCTAAAGATGATAGCATAGCTGCTAACCCTAATTTCTAAGGCTTTGTGATAATGATGTTTTGGGGTGGGGCTATGAGACCTTAAGTTTTAATGGGTCAACATTCATTTCTTTATATCTAGACGGACATACAAAACATATAATAGTATATATGAATTATAGTATTATAGTATATATGAAAACACTTTTTTTTTTTTTCCTGTCTTAGCTTTGTTGGCAACTGTGAAATTGACCTGGAGATCAAGAGATACTTCTGCAGAGCTGGGGTGAAAAGTATACAGGTGAAGTTTGGTGTTTGTTTTGGAAATATAGTAATTCTTACTTTTTTTTTTCTGATGAAATAGCTACAGGTTTCCAGAAAGAACCAGAAATTGTTGCATTATTGCTTGTTGTGACCTATTGCTTTTGTGCTTACTGATTATGTATAATAATTTAATGACTGATTATATATAATAATTTATTTAACCTTTAGATATAGATACGATTTAAATCTGTACCATTCTCTACTAGCAAAGGTAGAGAATTTCAAGTTGGAAGGTTTGCATTAGTTTGATATTAATGTCATGTGCAGGTTTATAAGGGCTATCAAAGAATTCAAATTTTGGTTTTATCTACTTGAGTGAGGGGTTTTTGTTAGCTTTAGTTATTGGTAACCTTGTCATCTGATATTGTTCGTCAGGTTTCCTGTGCTTTATGGTAACAGATCTTTCTCTAAAGGGATTTTTTTTTTTTTTGGTGTATGTGTGTCTTGACATATCTATAAATATTTACGATCGTTAGTTTTGGTATCTATGGATGCCATTGTGTTGCCATTGAACAATAGGTTAACAACTCTTTTCTCACTTTCATCACAATTACAATTAATATTACACAGCATAATATGAATGTTTCCATTTCCTGGGATTTGAAAGCCTATATTTTTTTCTGATTTGGGTCACCCATTAAACTGCATGCGTTTGTGCAACATTCATCTATAGTAGAGGGTGTGCATGAACAGACTTTATATAGTTTGGGTTTTGAAATTTGTTGTTTTCTTCCCCCACCCAGATCCATGGCACTATGAGGGTCATTCTGGAACCACTGATTGGAGACATGCCCCTAGTTGGAGCACTATCCCTTTTTTTCCTTAGGAAACCTGTAAGTAAACTGAAAAACCCTCTCCTGTGTTTCTATTGCTCTTCTGAGAATGCTCCTAACAATAGTGAGGAAATGACAGAGCAAGAATTAAGAAGCAAAGGGGACAATCTAGGAGAACACTGCTCTTTGTAACTTGGATTCCCAGAAAAATAGTGGAACAATTTTTTTCAGTGCCTAGAAGAAACAAGATTAGTACAGATTACCTTGGAATTGTGGAATGCATTGGATCAAAGCCACTGGATTTTTCCTTATTAGCTTTACGGTTAAGAGAGGACCTATAGATACCATCTAGCTTGTTTGTAACAAGGCTTTTGATGTCATTTTTCCTGGCAGTCTTAGAGAAGTGCAGTCTAAATAAAACCTGTGCAAAGTTGCTTTAAAACCCATGGTGGTGTAAATTACCAGCAGAATAGGTGTCACCTGTACGTTTACCAATGGCACAAATAGGAGAGTGGCTCGAGAGTAGTGCGCGATGGGACTGGAATTGGGGCAGAAGTTGAGTCAGGACATAAGATATTTCAGCTGGAAGAGGTGCTGGTTCCAAGTACACCCTTGGGCAGGCAAAATAGCCAAACAAACGTGAACCAACAAATTCTCCCTGGCATGAAAAGTACAAAGCTAGATTAGCAAGTGCAAACAAGGCTAGCCTAATGCATTTTCCCCAAATCTCTATAAAAGTTTATTTATAAATGAAAATTTATATAACCCCCAAAACTATCCAGTTATTGGAAGCATTTGTTTCATTCTCATTTGAAAACTAAGCTAGTGGGCAAGATACAGACAGACTTAAATGCGGACTGTTCAAAAAAACCTATCTGTGAATCGAGTTACTTCATGATTTTGACAATTATACCTGGATGATTATTTTTCCCAAGCAGATTTTCCCCTTACTTTCTCTTGGAGGGAAGGGGGAAGGAGGTTCTTAATGTTCATTTTTCTAACTTCTGTAGGAAGATCTAAAATAATGCTTATTATGGAAGTTATGTTTCTATAATGAAAGTCTGTCCCCTTACTAGAGAGCAAGTGGCTGCAGCCAAGAAAAGCTTTTCTCCAGTATTTTTGTTAGGAGAGAAGAGCAGGAATTAGTTGGCAGCTAGCAATAGAATTTGTTCTCATATTTTCCAGTCTGCAGTAACTGGCAACAATTCCCCTTGCTCTGTATCATCTGTTTGCCGGCCTTAATGACTATATAAGGCAACACTGCCTAATTTAATGGTTCTGAACATACTTGTTTAATGAGTTTGCCAGAGTCTTGTATTCTGAGTAACGCATGGAGTTTTGATGTCGACAGAGCTCTTGCTTTATACAAACTTATTAAATATTTGACTTGATTGTTGTTATTGTGAAGTAGGGGGTATAAGTCTTATCAGATTATAAATTAGGTCCAGATATGTCAGGGGATTTTGAGAGAGGCATCGCAGAATTCTCATGTTTTGCACTTAGCCGTCCTTTAAGTCTCTGTTTTTCAGTGTTAGAGAGATAAGTTAGCCTTGTGTAACAGTCAGGATTTGTAAGTTTGGGTTTTAGTTTTTTTTTTTTTTTTCCCCCTATGACTTATCCTTGTTTTAATATAAGCTATATTGAACATATATTCCAGTTCTCTTTGGAAGAGTCAGTGTAGTTATCTTGCACTTTAAATACAAAATTTTGCACAGCAGGTTAATTATTTGGGTTTTGATTCAGTTAAGTGCGTGATTTCATGGAATGCTCAGTATCGAAAATGTTTCCCCTCTGCCCCTCCCTCCTTTCTCTTTAAAAAAAAAGAAAAAGGTGAGAAGTAGAATCCCTTCAAGGAAAAGGGGAAACTCTTTCAAAACTCCCATTTTGATATTTGTTCTCTTATCCTCCACTTTGCTGCTGACTCGAGCAGAGCTCTGCTCTCTGTTTACTGTAGGGATGAGTTCCTGCTAACCCCTTTCAAAGGGGTCTCTGGAACACCTGGAAGGTGCCGGAACTTACGCACTGTTCTAGGAATACTGTATGAAAATTAGTCTTGTTGCTTGCACAGTGAAAATGATTTGCACGGCTACATTATATACTTACTATTTGCTATTCCGTGTTTCCATCGATATTTCCTGTAACGATGTTGAAAACTATGAAATTTCTTTTTTCTAGAGTTTTGCATAGTTTTTTTGAGAAGCAGAGTTTGTTAAATGTTTACAGGGAGAAGTCACCGGAGACATACTATATTATTACCACTGTTTAGCAGTGTAATGTTAATGTTAATATGTTGCCCTATTGCTGCAGGACAGTCCACAAGTAAGAGTGGAGGAATGTGTGGTAAAAACCTTGCAATAAACTTGAGTAATGAGACAGAACCCATGAGAGCTGTGTCCTTGCTCCCTGCAGCAGAGTTAAAACTACTTGTCCTGCAGAAATCTACTACTAGAGTAACAGGAAATTATTCTTGCACACGTTAAAAAATGTGGCTTTTCTTCTGAGAATTAGTAGTGCTCCTGGCAGCCAAATTAAACCACAAGCTTGACAGTGTTTAGAAGCTGCATTTTGTGCTTCTCTGAAGTTCAGTAAGGGTAATGTATATGCTGCATTCCAGCACAGTTACCTACCTTGCACTCTGTAAAGGCCTCTAGGACACTGAACATATAAAAGTGCACATTGGATTTTTTTGGCCTATTGATGGACTGCAGAGATTTTTATTTTAGTTTTTAAGAACTTTCTCCATAACCCATTCTCCTGAATGTCACAAAAGCAGTGGATCTGGCGCAGAGCTGAAGGCAGCAGCTGGTTCCCCTTGCGTGGCCACAGGGCCGTGGTTGCCCAGCCCTCTGAGCAGACACAGACTACAGCCAAGCTGCGGCTCCAGGAGCGGCGACAAGTCCTGCTCCACTGTGTGGCCTTCAGTGATTTCTGAAGGCTCTCTGCTCACTGGACTTCGCTTTTTAAATTAAATACAAGAATAAATTGAAATATAAGTCATGTCTTTAAATGGTCTGTTTCTTGCGTTTTAAGAAAAGGTTGAATAGGTGTGTCTGTTCATTATTTTGTACTCCTTGTTTTTCTTGGCTAAATTGAGATCTTCAGCCTATTGGTCTTCGTAAGGTCTTAAAGATTGTTCTACTACTTCTTGCTTAAATATATATAAGCATGAGACTACTGTTTTATCTATTATTTCTGTATCCTAACAGTTGTTTTATGTTGCATATCGCTCATTTCAGTATTTATCAACTCATCAATGTAGTACTAGGTTGAAATAGAGCTTTATGTGATTTCCATGGCATCTGCATGTTTATTGCTGCAACAGTGAATTTGAGTATTGTGATTTATGAACACCAAGATGAATACTTTGTACATTAGATGCTCCTGAATTTTTTCAGGCTCTTGGAATCTAGCACTTTCCTTCAGTAAACAGAGGCCAAGCGTGTTTATAAACGTGCTGTTGATGCCACCAGCCCAGGGCAGGCCCCAATAAGGCTGAGGGGGCAGGAACTGGGTACGCAGCTGGTGTTTAGTGCTGGTCGGTTTGGGTAGTGAATGGGCTCGAGGGCTTTGTCACCAAAGTCAGCGTAGGCCATGAGCACGTTTGCCAAATCTCCTGTAAGATAGTGAGTCTGTCTGGGTCTATTTGCAAGGTGTGAGAGCCCCTGGCAGGGCTGTGCTTGGGGACAAGCTCTGAGCACTGTCTTTCCAGCGCCCGGCAGCAGAGAACCAGCTGGTGTCCCTTACATTTAGCTAAAGGAGGAGATTTATATATTGCTCAAAGTGATGACGGAGAAGGAAATGACATTGAGCTATTCTTGACATTTATAGGTCAAGCTGTTTTTGCTTTCTTAAGTATGGTATTTCCTAAATTCAGTATTTCATAAAATGATTCATCAGTTGGCAGTCTTTTGTTTACTTCCTTTCCTCTGCTCCTGGACACTTCTGTTTGAAAGTGTGGCCACGTTGCTTTAACTTGCTAGCAGAAATGAAGGGTCTGCTTTTCCCTCTTGCAAGCCATGACATGGTGATGTTGGAAATATAAAACCAACCCTTCCTGTTGTTTGCTGACTGGAAGGGCTCTATCTTGCAGATGAAGCAATACAGGAGATTGGACCACTCCTCTGAACTACTGTGAGCTTCATGGGCATCAGTGCTGATTTCTGTACTAGATACAGGCTTTTTGGCCAGAACTTGATGTTTTTGGAAAGCTTTTCTTACGTTACCAAAGCTGTATTTTCTGACAGGCTCTGATGATCTTTGGAAGCCCTAAGTGCAGATCCAGAACAACCCTTTTGAGGGCTTCGTGTGAAAGCAGTACACAAAAAGGAGAACATTTGTGTGTTGCCGCTCACTGTAGGTTAAGACTAGAGAGTTTGTGGTACTGCATTGGTGTCCCTTATATTTCCTGTTACTCCTAGTCCTTTCATATAGACATGGAAAGGAAGCCCTGCCATGGGTAAATGCAGAAAATCACATCCCCAAGGAAAACATACCTTCAAAGCCCAGATAGTTACAAGATTGATTTATGCCTGGAGTTTGAAGGCTTGTATCCCTTCTAAAACATTTAATGGTTTAAGATTTATTTGCAAAGCTATTCTATTAATCCTATAAAGTGCTTAGCCTTACTAATGTTTCCTGACTTCTGTAGCTCCAGCTTTGAATAGAAAAGCATTTAGTGCTTCTGAAATAGAGCCCCTTTCATTGTAACTATTCCTGTTCAATAAGAAGGTGAAGGAAGGTTTCTGATATTGTGCACGCTAATTGCATTCTCTAAATGCAATTAGGGCAAACTCTCTAAATAGCTACTGTAAATGGCAATAACTTTTCATGATTATTTTTCCATGCTCCATTAGGCTGGCTCCACATAGATCGGATGGACTTGGTTGTGTTGTTTGTGGGAAGAGATGTGTAATATTAAATAGGCAAAGTATGACCATTGCACTGTATACATTTGATATTCTATATTGCAACTTTTTAGAATGCTTTTTGGTCACATTAACTGAAAACTTCTCAGTTGTGCTTGGTGATATATCTCATTAGTTGGTAGTTTGTTATTTTAGTCTGAGTTGCTGCAATTAATGCACAAATCATTGCAATATATTTCAGTCTTTTTCCTTTTCTTTGAATCTGGAAACCAAAAATTGTCAGCTTTACATAGATCTTCATGTAGAAAAGCGAGCATGAACTTATTTTAAAAAATAGTGTAAGATATGTTTTAGGTAAGATTGCATCCACTTTTTGAACATATTGCTGCCATTTAGGCTTTCTAGATATGCCATAAATAGATGTGCCTTAGCAGTCTGAGCCTCTCACCTAGCTAGAGTGGAGCTCTTCCAATTCCGCTGCTAATTCTGCATTCTCTTGCTGAAAATGTTAATTACACAACTGTTTTCTTAATCTCTCTCATGCACAACTCCTAAGTGCTGGCTGACAACCTGACTCATAGCTGCTGAAGGCTTTGTATTCTAATAGAGTAAAAATCTGAAGGGGGAAGAGATGAATTCTGGTGTGAACACTGGCTCTTGAGCAAACTGGCCAGATGATTTCAACCTTTTTCGTCAAAAAAAACCCAAATAGTGAGATTGAGTGAGAGACCCAAGTCTCTTAACAGGATTTTCTAAAATTCGGGATTATTTAGAAGGATATGGAACAAACTCTTCAAACTTTGGATGTGTAGGCTATTAGAATATGGATATGCACTGAAGTAACAGTGGGAGGTGATGTGAATTGCAGAGCACATTAGCTCCTCTGCATTGCCTGCTCAACCACATGCTTTTCCTTGCAGTGTGTCTAAGGTGGGTTGCCTTTTTCCCATTAAAAACAGTCGCTCCTTTTTTATTTTTCCTGCCAGCTGTCTTATGGAAAGTGTGTGAAAGCTAGTGGACTTGAGGAGAACAAACTTTGTCCTGTTCAGGGACCTGCTTGGAAGAATCCCGCAGGATAGAATCCTGGAAGGAAGAGAGATCCAAGAGAGCTGGTTGATAGTTGAGATTACCTCCTCCAAGCTCTGGAGAGGTCTCTCCCCACGAGCAGGAAAGCAAGCAAAGGTGGCAGGAGACCTACCCGAGTAAACAAGTTGCTCCTGGCAAAACTCAAATATAAAATGAAAGCAGGATGAGGTGACCCAGGAGGAACATAGAGGATCTGTGCAACTAAGGAGAGGGTCAGGGAAGCCAAAGCCTAACTGGAGCTGATCAATGAGTATGGTGAGGATCGTTAAGGGTAAGAAGGGCTTCAATGGGAGCACCAGCAGCAAAAGCAAAGCTAGGGAAAGTATGGGCCCAGTCCTGGAGATAGGGAACTTGGTGACATAGGAAATGTCAAGATACTCAGTGCTGCCTCTGCCTTGGTCTATGGCTGTCTTTCATTTTGGAATATCCAGTCATTGTATGATAATACTGTAGCACTGAAGGAAGGGTAAATAGTATCTGTAAGTCTTTTCCTTGATTCTTCTGTTTAGTTGCCTGCTAAAGTTAGGCTAAATGCTTCATAGATAAAGCTGTTAAAATATTTGACCAGTACTACCAAAGTAACAGTGCTCCTTGTGTAAGTACATGTATTATGTGTTATCTGCAGTCCAAGTATTCACAAAGGAAATCACTAATTAAACTATTAATAAAATCTACTCTTATTGTAGTATGCGCTGGTTTTTGAATAGTAAAAGGAATGATAAGAGTGATTCCTCCAGCCTTTTGCATAAAGATGCAACATAGCTGCCTCTAGAAATCTGTTGTTTTGTTTCAGTCTTTAACTAAAACAACAGGATTAGTTTCTCAGCTGAGGAATCTCAAAATCCTGTTGTCTTTTTGATGCAGTCATCTGTAGATAGGGGTAGTTGGTTTTGGAAGGGTTTGGATTTGTTTGCTGTTTGTAGTATTTGGTTACCTTGTAGGCAATGAAAAGGGAGACATGGAAATATTCTAATACTTATTTAGAATCAGAGAAAAGAAGATCAGAAAGCAGTTGTTCAAGCCAGGAGCACAGAAGCAGAACAAGTGCATTTATAGCATTTGTAGAGGCAGAAGGCCAAACGTTCTCTCAAGGAAGTACAAAGGCTCTAGCAATGAGCTGTCACTACTAATCCGTGTAAATTATTTCTGAGGATTTTTCTGCCTTCAGTATCTAATCCTATTGATAGTTTGCTTTATCTCATTAAAGGCAAAATAGTTTTGTGTCTCATAGAAACAGTTTCCTATGTATTTTCAAGCTGATTTAGATCTTCCTTCCACCCTCCTCTCAAACGCAGCCCTTCAGTCTTTCCCTGTTCATGGTGTCTTCTAGGACCCTGGCAGTTTTTCTGCTCTCAAATGGGCTTCCTCATTGATCCATGTTTCCCAGCACTGGAAACCACACTGTGCACATTGAGGGTGGGGGCCTTGCCATTACGGAACAGAACGGCAGGATTCCTGCATTTAGCCAGCAGGCTGGTGGTCCCAGTTCATCTCTCCACCTGGTGCAGGGCATCGTTTCCTGAAGCTTCATTTCCAACCCCCCGGAGTCTTTTCCACAGAACTACTGCCTTCTCTGCTGCTTACTCTCCTGCATTTATACAGCTGATTAATCTTTCATTTCTCCCTGCTGAATAGTGTCATGCATTGTACTACTTACTCATTTTGGCTACGGTTATCAAGATTTCTTTAATTCTTTCCCTATCCCCCACTGTGCCCTGTGATACCTCTCTGCATGATGTCCTCCCTTCTGTTACGTATCTCATCAATAAAAATACAGAATAGGACATTACCCAAAACAGCTGTCTGCAGAATTTCATCCCGTGAAAGTGAACCATGGATAACTATCACTGCGACTTCTGAAAAAAAAAAAAAAAAATCTACTCTTATACTAGTCAAGATTGCAGTTTCTTGTGTGCTTCCGAGAATTGAAGAGGAAATGCAAAAAGCCTTAATCAGGCAGCATACTGTCTAATTTTCCCCATCTCATATCCAGTTATGCTGTTACACAAGGATATTAGATTACTTTACTCTGACTTGTTTGCAAATTCATGTTGGTGACTGTTCATTTAGAAATACTTTTCTAAAGAGCAGGACCACAATTTATAGTTTGGTGTTGGCTGGATGTTGTAAATACTGCATACATGTTTATACATCTGTGTGTATGAGTGTGGGTGTATATATGTATGTATATGGATGGGGCGGTGTATAAATATATTTGTGTGTGTGTGTGTGTATGTAATTAAAAGATGGGTTAGATGGTATTTTTTCTTTTTCTGTTTTTTCCCCCTTACGGTTTAAGAGCCTAATTGAAGTGTAAGAAATTTTGTTTTTCTCTTTTGTTTTTCGTTTTTGTTTTTCTCTTTCCAGCATATTCTCTTTAGAGAAGAGGCTGGAAATGGATCAAAACCCATGGTGATTGGTTTTGTTTTTTCAGTACTAGGAACTCTAAATTGATTTTCACTTTTTCTTCCTGTAATTCACAGCTTTTAGAAATTAACTGGACTGGACTGACAAATCTTCTGGATGTTCCAGGGCTAAAGTGAGTATATATAAAATTTTTCATTTGTTTGTTTGTTTTTTGAAAGGTGAAAAATATAAAGATCATCAGCTGCATATACAGCTAAATGCTTTTAAGGTTAACTTATAGTTTAGAATTATATGAAGGCACAGAATATGAAAAATACAGTATTTCTAAAAAGTGTGTAAGAAAAAAAATCTAGTAGATCCTGTTAAAAAATAACTTGCAAAACAAAAAAACCCTTTTAGTTTGCCTAGTTTCTCAGATTACCAGAATCTTGTGGATTTCCCATCTGCTTCTCTCACAGAACACCAGAAAGCTGAAGAACCTTACGTTTCATGCCAATGGGTTCACAGTATCTTAGTTTGAGGCTTTGTATAGATATAAATGTCTAGTTCCTTGTGTACAGGTAGTAGTAAGAAATACTTTAAGACATAATCAAGTCAAATAGACTTTTAATTTTTTTGAGTATTTTTTTTTCAAAACTCTTTTTTTGTGACAATCAGATAAAACAGTGAAAATGTTGACTATTAATAGCTAGAAAAAAATACTTGGTCACTATCCAAAGTTTTTTGATAGAGTAAATGATTTAAAAAGAAACAAATGAAAATAAAATAGGAAAGAGCCAAGTTGCTCTGTACCTTTACAATCCTGATGAGATCAAAGTTATAATTATAACTTGAAATTTATGAATGTAATAGTTACCCCAGGGCTTTTTAGTATTAAGAAAATGGTTAATGTGCTAATAAATGATTTTGACAGAGACATCAGCCAGCTAATTCCAGAATTGTTTCCTGTAGTTTGAAAGCAAATGTTTGAATTTAGGAATTAAGGGTTAGAAATCCAGTCGTTTGACTAAAACAATTTTTGCCTTGCTTAGACATTTGAAGACATTATATGAAATCCCAACTGCAATTAGAACTTGTCTTAAGTAGGTTAATGGCTGCCAAAATGGCTTATGATTCAAGCGTCGTTAAGGCTGCCTCTGAGGAAAGAGGTCTTCTCCATGAGTGAGGAATTGGTTTCCAAAATACAACTTCTGAGTAATAGTTTGCTATTTTGAGGTAACAGTAATAAAGCTGCATTTAATACTTAAGTGTATTAGGCTTCTGAGGTTCATATCCTTCTACATATTTGCTTGACTGGAAAAACAAAAACATCAATTGTAAACAAAGTCTTGTTAAATATCTCCAGTTTATGGTTTCCAGAGCAACGAAGCTTGGCCACGTATGTGTATAGGGGCTGCAGTCTCGCCCTGGTATTCCAACTATGGTGACTGTAACTGCAGTGACTCATGGTCTGCCTTGCCAGTGGATCTCTTCAGAGCTGTATTTTTCTCAGTTTTTAAAGACAGGTTGTAGATTTTCGTATTTGACATAGTGCAGTTGCTATAAGCAGTGATGAGCACGTACCTCTGGTTCCGCATCTCCGCACTAAACTGCTTACTGGTTCTCTTTGCAAATGAATTCTGCCAATTAAATCTCTTAATTTACTGCTGGAAACTTCCCTGTTGTCTGATAACAACTCCCATTGCTCTTTTTTTATGATTCCACTAGGAAGAGGACACAAAGACAATTCATAAGAGGAGTGGAATTAAAATATATGTGTGAAATGAGGTAGCGAGAAGCCTCTTGTGCTGTCAGGAGGGACTTGGATGACTGGAAGATTAATTATGTTATGGTTAATTGAGAGACAGGAAGAGTCCCCTCTGCAGCCCAAGGAACACTGCCTCTGCAGGATGAAGAGAAGGCAGCGCAGGAAAAGATATAGTTGCTATGCCTGCACTAGCAAGGATAGGTAAATGTAAATAGAGAGCATGAGCCGAATAGGTAACTACCAATTATTTTCCACAGAGAATTAAGCTTTTGAAAAAATTTGCTAGAATCGATCATTTTTAGATTTTTTGAACTGAAAAAAATAATTCTTAGTTGTGATAACAGAATGATTATCTTAAGAATTTTAGGATGTTAAGAAAAACAGCTGATTATCAGTGATGCATCCAATTAAGACTTTGAATTGGTACTGCTTTTTTGCTTGAACAGACCTAGGGTTTGGTCTATGCAATGGCATAGATGATTGTGAATCTTACAAATCCTACTGAGCTGTGTTGTCTTTCAGACAGTTTCTTTATTTAAGGAAATTACTTATGGTTCTCCATATGGATATGAACCAGCATCTCTGAACTTTTTGCCAGGTTTAGGATAGATTTATTTATGCTTATAGCTTCATAATGTGTGTGATTTTAATGAAATACTAAGTAAAGGCATGATAACCTTAGCAAGTAGCTGTGACATAGTTGGCTCTCTTGTACTCTTCTCGTTTGGTGTTCTCCGACGTAGGTCAGACAGTTTTATCTATGAATTGTCCTTTCTTCAGGTATGTGCTTTGGAGAACATAAAGACAAAGCTTTTCTCTCCTTGCCAGACAGGGAAGTTAACAACAGAACAAATAGATGTGGTATCTAAAAGCCTAACATTTGCTGCAGATATGTCATCAGACTTGTAATTTGAGGTACTCTTCATGCAATGTGTGCTTGTTGCTCTTGCAGTTACCATGCCAGCAGTTTTCCCTTTTAATGTTAAAAGTGCTTGAGATGTTTATTTTAAGTTTTTATCTTAACTCTCATAGAAGGTAGGAGGTAATTTCTAGGCCCATTTCAGAGAATATGTAGCATTTATACATTCAAAACTTGAAGTTTAGTAAAACCGAACCAATAATACAGGTCTGCACAGATCTTTGCACTGAGCTTCATGCAATCGTGAGTTTCCTCTGCTCTTGTGTATTGGATGATGTTTTAGAAAGTCAGGCATGTTCTGTGATACAATTTTAGTTTCTTTAGATTTACAACTGAAGTGATGGAAAAAAATAATGTCACAGATTAAAAAAGGTGCGATGACCAGTCTGTAAATTATTATTATTTTTTTTTCATGGCAACCGTTGCTAGGAAAAAATGCAGCTTTTTCTATAAACTGAAGATTTCTAAGCAAATAAATGAAGCAGCATTTCTACAGCCAAATCATTGGACAGGGAGGGTCCACCTGTGTTTCCTCGGTAATATGAATTGGCCAAACAAGCTATTACCTCTTCCAACAAAACCTAATGTTATGTTATAGGAGAGTAACTTGTTTTCTGATATTCTGGATTTACGATTCTTGGAGCAATAAATATAGCAACTCTTGGTTATAATTTAGCAATGAGACGCTCATCAGGGTAAATATTTGAGGGTATCTGATAATACTCCACCTATTACAGTTCACTCTGTAATCACAGGTTCTTGTTGCTCTCTTACCACTGAGCATTTATTTTGCTGTGTTGTACTTGAACTCTAACAGCTCTTATTATGGACTAGAATTTCTCAAGAAACTGTTTTTACTCTTTATGTGGGAATTTCAACAACTATGTCTCAGCTTCTTTATTTAGCTGTTGACCTAACATCCAAAGTTTTCCCTTCAGAGATTAAAATGTTTTATTTATACGCAAGTTTCAGTGGAGTGTTTTGGTGAGGGAGATTTCATGCTAACCTTAGAGACCAGGTTTCCCACATAGATGCCTGTGTTTGTGTTAAGGGAAAGGCATGACAAGGGTAACCCTCGCTCTTCACAGACCTTCCTACTGGGTGCGTTTGTGGTGAGGCAGGGCGGCCAAGGGGGTGTGAGCTGTGCAGGCTGCACATCTCTAGCCTTACAGATCAGTGCGAATGTGAAATGAGCCAGGTCGTATTTCATGGGTTAGTTTGGTTATCCATGTCCTACCATGCTCATGCTGTGTTTATGGTTTGTCAGTAGATGTCCTTTCCAAATGAAACTAAAGTATGTGTTAGGTTACAGGGCAGCTCCTGTGTTCATGTAAGTATGGCCACAGCGTCAGAACTACTCCCAAGAACTAGCCCCGTCCTGGACAAACAGCTCCAGGCAGTTCCACAGAGTAACGTTCCCAATCAGCACACATTGATGCTGTCCATGCTTTCAGTTCAGAAAGACTTTAGAAAGAGTCTTAAAGCAAGGCTGGTATTTAGTCAAAGAAATCACACCTGCACTTCATCCCTGGAGCTTTAGTGTCTGTAAATACCTCAAGTATTTTTGGCACTGCTTCCCTGACCTGTGGCGCCTACCGCCAAGCTCTGCCCAGGTTCCCTGCTCATCGCACTGCGCGTGGGCACTACAGCCGAGCGGTGCTTGACCTACGCAATTTGTTGTCAGCCCTGCCCCTGCTGGGTGAACTCTGAGCTTAGGAGGTGTTTTTGTGTGGGTGCGGGGGGTTAAGGTTGGGTTGTTAGTGGTTTGTTGCCGCTCCCTTTCTGCCAGCACAAAACCTGCCCAGCCTGCGCCGGCACCAGCTCGCCGAGCACGGCTGCTTGGCGTTGCCTGCACGACAGCCCGAGGGGACGCCTGGCTCCCTCGCACAGCACCCGTGCCTCGCGCTCGGGCAGTTAAAGCGTTACTGAAATGTAAAAGCAGATAGCACTGAACATCTGCTCCGTTAATATGTAATGGAGGCAAGCAGCCTTATGCAACAGCCTCTAAATCTGGGCAATTTGGAAGGCGGGATTAACTTGAAGATTAATTTTGGTAGCAGGAAAATGAGAACTTCATACGGGTGTTTTCTGTTTCTGCTATTTTCTATCAACTGCTTCCACCTGCTGGCCCTTTTGGCAAGAATCCTTTCTCAAGTAGGAGAAAAAAAAAAAGGTTGTTTAAAGGCCAGATGTGCCTCCTAGTGTCTCCTAGTTGGAAACAATGTTGGATTTTGTTGAGTGGCAAAAGGATAAAGAAGTTCCTGCAGCCCCAACATAAACTAGTATGTGACATAAAATACTTCCTTAAAATTCATTTTAAATGTAACTGATTTTTTTTTTTCCAATAGTGGCTTATCAGATACAATAATATTGGACATAATATCCAACTACCTGGTCCTTCCAAATAGGATTACAGTCCCTCTTGTCAGTGAAGTGCAGATTGCTCAGTTGCGGTTTCCTATACCAAAGGTAAGGGTACTTCTGTTAACAATGTAATTTGGAAAGATTTTTGTAGTATTGATTTTTAAAGAAAGGCATATATATGTGAAGATCTAAATATAGTTATTGCAGTAGTACACAATATCATGAATCCAGTCAATTAAACTTAAACAGTTACATTTATGAATCATATTTCTAGAGTTAATTTTTGGTAACAAAAATAAGAAGGAGCAAGTATTTTTCTGTCTTGCTAAGATCTTTCATATATAGCCTGTGAAGTATAGCTCAGTTGTAGAAGCCAGAAATTATGTAGCACGCATTTGAGAATATAAAACTTTTGTTAATGCTCCTCGCTAAGAAATTTTTACTGCTTATTACTATTTTCTGTACCATGGAGTTTCTTGATATGTGGCATATTGCTGATTGCTGATGACAGTTTTTCTCATCAGGAATCTCTTTAGGTACCAAGTCTGCTGTGTATGTGGATCATCAATGATACTTTCCCGTTTACCATGTTCAGTTATGCTTTATGCAAGTAGTATGAATCCTAATGAGAATTATTCTAGCTACAAAATATTTGGAATACAGAGTAGTATACAAATTAGGAGATAAGTTTCATGTTAAGGAAATAGCGATTGAAATTTTTAAAAGTATATCACATACAGACATTTATCTTTATGTCATTTTAGATAAATGATTTTTTTTTTCCTCTTTTTCAGGGTGTTCTAAGGATACACTTCATTGAAGCTCAAGACCTGGAAGGGAAAGATACTTACTTAAAAGGGATCGTCAAAGGAAAGTCAGACCCGTATGGAATCATCCGTGTAGGCAACCAGATTTTCCAAAGCAAAGTCATCAAAGAAAATCTCAATCCAAAGTGGAATGAAGTTTATGAGGTATAATCCGTTAGAGAGACATGTGCATTCTGTGAAGTTGACTTCTAAAAATTGCTTAAATATCATGGATATTTCCTTAAGAAACTTCTTGATATCTCCCTATAAAAGCAAAGTTCTGTAACAAAACAGAAACTCCCTATTGATTTGTCCTTTTTTTTTTTTCTAGATTGTGCATCAATAAATCTAAAAATCAGTCTCGTTCCCTAATATCAGCAAATTGTATCTCAAAAATGCTTACATTAACAAATCCATAGTAAATTACAAATTTTTAAAGCATTTGCTTCTTGATATGCTGATAAATTCAGAGAAGCACTGCATTTAAATATTTCAGTGTTACTTTGACAGTTGACAAAG
Organism: Crypturellus undulatus; assembly: GCA_013389825.1. NCBI lineage: Eukaryota > Metazoa > Chordata > Aves > Tinamiformes > Tinamidae > Crypturellus > Crypturellus undulatus. The sequence goes on from VWPW01020001.1 coordinate 117,923, forward strand.
CTAGTTAGTTTTGGTATTGATGGTGTCATCTATGTTATTGTACTTCTAGGCCTTAGTATATGAACATCCAGGACAAGAGCTAGAGATTGAACTTTTTGATGAAGATCCAGATAAAGATGACTTCCTGGGAAGGTAAATGTTTTGGAAAATATGGTTTTAGGTATTGGTAAAGAGAGTAAGTATTTTGATGTAATCTTTTTGTTTTTATTGCATTTTTGCTATATTTTTCAATTTATAAATAACATATCTTTTCAAAGTTCTGCTAGTAAGTAGCTTTCTAATTCTTTGCCCTCCCCATGTATTTAAATAGATTTATTAAGAATTTGTACGAGGTGTACGCTTATATATGTATACAAAAAGATAAGGTAAGTGTCATGTATAGCCAGAAAGGAAAATGCACTTTTTAAAAAGAAATTAACTCTTATTTGCTTTAATGTTCTTAACATAGCATTAATGTAGCTTAACATGAAGTTGTGATTATTGGCTCAGGCAAGGTTGATAAAGTTTTATAAATGTGTATCTTCCCTAAGAGCTGATCTTATCAGTTTGATATAAAAAATAAATAAAGAAATTCGTGTAATACTTTTGCAAACACTGCTCACTGTTAGCTTCTATAGGCCTACCTCTAGTGTTTACCCATAAACATATCTGGGTTTTAGTCAGCTGCTTTCTTCAGTAATTTGTCACGTTTATTTCTTGCAGAGTTTTGGAGCTTGCCATTGTTGCTTTCCATAAAGAGTAGAACTCCCTTATCTTTCCAGCTCCTTCTCTCTTAACAGGAGCAACAGTACCTACTTCTCCTCTCATTTATTTAAAGAAGTAGGTAGCACCAAGGCTTCTTTTCTTTTGCACTTCCCTAATCTTAACACTAAAGGGGGGGAAAAGCAGCAGCTAGACCATCAGTACTCATAAAAGAAAAGGCCAAGGCAAATGTTCCTGTGCTGGCATGTACTTGTCTGTGCTGCTTAATTTTTAGCACACTCCCTGGTATAGCTTGTGCAAACTAGCACTCTCCTAGGCAATGCCAAAGCATGAAATGGGTCATGTCCAGGGACTATTTCCAATGGGTAGTTTGGATGTGGTCGCTATTTTGAGAGTTTAGTCAAATGTATGTGAGCCATGATGTGCCGGTTGCACCTCAAGCTACAAAATGGGCTCCAGTACAGGCATATTTCATCATTCCGTATTCCTCCTGTTTCAGCATTTTTGTTCCCTCCTCCTTTTAGACAGTAATAAGAGTAGTTTTGTTCTTCTTTGCTCTCAGTAGAAGCCTCGATACACAGCAGGCACGGGGGGGGTGGGGTCAGTTCTGCATTATTATTATTTCTTTTTCTTCTCCATTAAAATGCCCTGTTGTTTGGTTTGTTTGTTTTTCCTAGTTTGATGATAGATTTAATCGAAGTGGAGAAGGAGCGTCTTTTAGATGAGGTAAGTATTAGGTAAGTTTTGATTAAAAAAACATATACTGCATGTTCAGGTTTTCTTGCGTGTGTGTGTGCGTGTGATTTCTTCTTATTTTTCTGGAGAAGGTTCCTATGCCCTTTGTGTGCTTGAACAGCCCTAGTGCCATAAAAATAAACTCCTGGATCAGCTGTGAAGTGGTTTGGGAGATATCTGAATTTCTGAAAGAACAATGCCATTCTTCTGGCTTGGCCTTTGATATCACTGCTATGTAAATGTATAAAGCAGTGATCTATGCATTGGCAAAGATTTTTTCCTTCTAGGAGAAAAACTCTTTCCCCAAACTAACTATTATTAGATTTAGTAGACGACTAACTAACTTACTGGAAAATGGAAGTTTTGTTGTATATGTAAGTGCAATTTTATAGTAATGTTATGCAGGGCTTGTATTTCAAGAACAGTCTTACAGGACTTAAAGATTTGGTATTTTGGAATAGTTTATGATATAGCGTGAAGGCCTACATGACCATTTTTAAATTATGCAGCTGAGTAGTTTGTCTTTGTCTTAATACTTAATGTAACTTTAAAACAATTTTAAAAAATCCGATCGTTTCAGGTTATGCAGATTTCAGCTCTACTGGATTTCTCCTGTGGCTTATGTTTCTTAAATGCCCTGAAGAGCCAACTGCAGTCATATGTATTTGTTTCGTGACAGGTTATTTCACATTATTTTGCTTAACTTTTAGTGGTTTACTTTGGATGAAGTGTCCAAAGGAAAATTGCATTTAAAACTGGAATGGCTCACATTGATGCCAACTGCAGAAAATCTAGACAAGGTATTAATGGAACACATTATATATTATCCTCATCTTTACTCTTTTTTATTTTTTTCTGTTAAATACAAGTAATTTAATTCTCTAGCTGTGATAAATTTGGATAAGCCTGTAATTTTATTCTAGTGTAACTTTCATTATAATACATCAGATCAATCAAATCTGACAGGGTGCTTTTGTGACATGCGATTTTTAAAAGGCTTCTTGTTCTTCTTTTCTTCTAATGTTATAGTTGGAGAATATCTACAAATATTTCATTATATTGAGAAATAAAACTGAGAATGAAATATAATCTGTCCAGCTTTTAAAAATAGGGTTTGGAATGGATTTTGTCACAATATCTATGTCTGTATTTATATAAAATCTTTAAAAGTTGCTACTTTTTTTTTTAAATATTTTTGTGAATGTGTGGGCTTGGGAAGTTATTCTTAAAGTATTTTTTCAGGAATGGGACAAAAATTCGCTCTACTATTGTTTGATTTGCAGAAGAAGGCTCACAAGATGTTTCTTGGTTTAGGTACTGACAAGCATAAGAGCTGATAAAGACCAAGCCAACGATGGGCTTTCTTCTGCATTACTTATTCTGTATTTGGACTCGGCAAGAAACCTGCCTGTAAGTTACATTCTGCTAGGTGCCCATGTGTAAGCAAGGGTATCCCTTGCTTCCTTAAGCATGTCTCGCTTGGTAGTGTGCCACACTGCTTCACTAACACAAGTCACGCCGTGTTTTCTCTGCCTGTTCCTTGTTTCAAAGCGTGTAATGTAAGGTCCACGTTTCTAGTAGTATGGTATTACGGACATATATCTAATAAACTGTTAACTTTTTAATCAGTGTGATTTTTTTTTTCTAAAGAATTCTCCTTTCCTGGACTTGAAAGGCTGCATGTTTTTATTATTCAGTGTTTTCCATAAATAGTATGGGACCAGCATGGGGAATTAAAAGGAACTAACTGTGAAAAAGAAAGGCTACTTACTTGAGCCTGCGTAAACCTGCTTGCTAGGTTTAGGATATCTGTGGTAGATGTGAAAGTGCTGAAATTCTCGTCATGAATTTAATATAGTCCAGTTGATGTTACAGTTGTAGAATACTTGTATGTGACTTCAGTCAGGTTGTCATTTGAAGTATCATTTTATTTGCATGTGCAAAATGTACACATGGATAAAACATCCTGTTTCTGTCATTCTGTGCACTATTCTGTGAGAGTCTGAAATAGATTGTGTAAGATAAGCAAAGAATTCATAGTTTAATTCTAGTTAGCACTAGTTAGTAAATTACTGCTCATGGTTGGAAATAATAGTAATAATAAAGTAAACTGCACCAGAGACACAGGTGTGAAACACTACACTGAAATTTACTTTTTTTTTCATGATACTGTTATTTGATGAAAAGTGCTGGAAGTAATCAGAGTAAAATTTTTAAACTTCAGGATTTTTTTTGGTGCATTTTGCAAATTTTTCCACTGAAATTCCAATTAAAATGCAGCTTAAAACAGAAGAGGGCAACAAGTGAAAACATAACAGCTTAAAGAGTTATCAGCACTAACTAGTCATTTCGTATAGCAAACATCGTGTGTTTGGGTCTATGCAGAGGCAGCTTTGGAAATGGTAGTAATAGGATGTTTTAGAAGCTAAAGAGATGTAGATGACTTGGATTTGAGTCCTGCGTTATCTTTTTAGCCTCACTATATTGAGCTTGGGAAGAAGGGCGTATGAGGGGGAAACCTGTAACTTGACAGGAATAGAGTATAATTCACAATGATGCTGTAATTCTGTTAATTGGTGTGCTTAGCATTAAGTTCAGAGTATTGCAACACAGCAAAAACATCTAACATGCAGAATTCTCTTATGTGCAGAATTAAATTTGATTCACCTTTGAGTTTTCTTTTTACAATTACTGGATTTTACTCAAACTGTTTTGAGTTCAATATTTTTTGTTAAAATGCAGTAAAGCCAAGTCACTTAATGAGTGGTTCTGTCATCCAGTTTGTTTGTTTATTTTTCTTACAACCTTTTTTTTCTATGCTAGGCTGACTTCCCCAGCAAGTACTCAGAATTTTTGTCTTTAGATTTTTTTTTCCTCTTCTTTTTCTTTTAAGCAAATATTCAATAACATTATCTATTTCCCTCAGAAAGATTAGGTTTAAAGTCTTGAGTTCTACCTGCTTTTGGGGACATTTTCATTTCAATATCTTGTAGTATCTAAATAATTATTAGTTTTAATGGATATGTCTCTGAACTCATTTTACAAGTGTACAAGGATAAAATGCAGCACAGCTAAAAAGGATATGGATTATGCATATGGATAATAGGTATGGATGTTATCATAGAGCTACTGGAAAAACTGCAGGAAATTACAGTGCATACAGCTTCTGTATGACCATTTGATTTTGATATAGAAAAACACTGACAAGATAAAATGTGAAAGTGCAGTAACTCCTCCTGCTGTGTTTATATTCATGAATGGGGGTTGTACCCTTAAATAGTAAAATTAATTGATGCCACTGATTGCTTGTATTTGTGGGAAGCAAAAAGATAAAGTAATGAAGTCTTATTGTTAAAGTTATCAATGCAACAGTCAGTGTAATTTTAAATTTTGTCCACAGCTTAATGTTAATACTGAAATAACTACAGTATAAACTGCACTATAGTATAAAAGTAACTACTTCTATACTCAAAATTAGCTTTTTAAGTTAGCATTGATCACAGATGCATTTTAGATCTTGGAGTTGATCATATTTTTCTTTGGTTGTAGTGAGTAGTTCCCACCACAGGCTCTTCTCTTACATAGGTGCATCGTCGTCGTTTCTGAAACAATGGGGATGATTTATTTGAAATATATTTCAACAAAATAGAGACTCTGTAGGAGAAGGTTTGTGCCTCTAAATTTACTTAGTTGGACCTGCCATATAAATACTAAGAGATAGTGATGTACCTACAAGGCACTAATCTCTTTGAATGATTGTGAAAAATATAAAACAAACGAACAAAAAATCCACCTTTCTGTGCTATAGAAAACCTTTTAATAGTTGAAACTATAATGAGAAATACTTACTTTGTTATCTGCTGTTTTCTCTGGAATCCTTTGACTGTTCCTTAATTTTCCTGTGTAGTAAAGCTGCTTATGCATTCATTCTGCCACAATCCCATCACTCTGCTTTCTCCTTCCATTTCCATCTTCCTAAGAGTATCTACGAGGGAAACTTTGGGTGTGGATACTTAAAAGAGAGGAGAGCATCGGGACTAGTCTTTTGTGAAAACACTACCTCACTCTATAGAGCACTATTTGTGAGTTCTCTGGTATTATTTGTATTGTATCTTTTCTCTGCCAGAGTGTGAATTAGTGCTACTGAAGTCACACGCTCTAGTGGAATGAGAGCATGCAATTTGTTTTCCTGCATGGTTTCAACAAGTGTGCATTGTTTTTTGTGCTATTTTGATTGCATTTTCAAGGCTGTTTAAATTTCATTGATCACTGATCAGCATATCATTGGGTAAGTAATTAACTTTTGATGATTAAAAACCCAAGATAAGTTTGTTACACAAGCTCTTACACTGGAGTTCAGTTGCTGGTTCACAGATAAGTAAAATGCATATTGTGCCAGCCTACTGTGTGCTGCCAAATTACTTGCCTTTGTTGCAGAGAAATGAAACTGTAAGAAATATTGCGGCTGACACCCCTACGGTATTTTTTTTGAGGAGAGTGTTTGTAAGAATTTGCATCCTCTCCACAGTGATTGAAGTACTGCTTAAAAAGTGTGTGGTGGTTTGTGCTCCCCAGACTATAAATTCCCTTGTAAATTCTATTTCATTCATGTTCCCTATTTTGCAAATTCCCAAGCTCTTTTTCTTTTTTTCCCAAATTAGTCTGTAGTCAGCAACATCCCAGTGTAGGGGGAGTGAGGAGCTATTATTTTTTACTTTATACTTTTAACATAAGATTATGAGAAGCTAATGTGTGTGTCAACATTTGGCACTTAAATCTTTAAGTCGTTAAATCTTCGTAACTTCAGAAAGGATGGGAGTGAGTTCAGGATCAGAATCATTTTGCCGGAGAGCTGGGGTCCCCCTTACAGCTTGTGCAGAGGACTTGCTTGCTGGCTGGTCTAGTTTGATTCGTACCGTACTCTGATTTTTAAAAAAATAAACCAAATCCTTTTTTCCATGGTCCTTTTGGTTAGTTTGTGTGTTGAAGTTGATTTTGAAGTATCAAACAACATACCTTCAGTACCAAATCCTGTTTAAACTTAATGAATGTGTAGGCACTCCGTAAGCATAGTTATCTAAAGTTAGGCCATCTATAAACTATGTGGTTTTCTCTCCAAAGATTCAAACTCTGTATTGTATGGTTCAGTATTTCCTTTTTAGTATTTTAGTATTTTCCTCCAAGTGGACAGGGTCTCCCTCCTGGGGACAGGGTGTACGGCTGGAGGCCAAGGGACATGAGTAGGCCACAGTAGCCCAGAGTGAATAAGAGCTTCAGCAGTTGCAGAGCTTCACGTTCGTCTCAGGGCATCCTTAAATATTTGAACAAAAATTCATACTCCATAATGTCTGATACCCAGCTGAGGTGTCTGAGTTGCTTGTGGATAGGGAGAAGAGAAGGTGTGGAGAGAGGGTTTAACAAGTCAATCCCTATATATCTCATGGCAGAGGAAAAACTAGTATTTTAAGTGCTCTGAATCTCTACATCTAGAAAGCAATTAAGATTGTATGAAAAATGAAGATTTTGTCTTCCAAAAGTGTATACCACTGGTTTTATGATACATTACCATTAACTTATAGTGGTTGTTGTTTTTGAGTGCATATAATATATCAGTTACGCGTATTTTAAATCAGTTCTATCAGATTGGATTCTGTTTTCTGGTTATCAAGTGAGGTTGTGCTCAAAGACTTAGAAACTTTTAAAAAAACCTTTAGAATCCCAAGCACAAGTTAGTAAGTCAGCATAAATAGTATTGAGTGACAGTTCAAATCATATCAAGCATCTGACTTGTAAGATCAAAGTAGCTTATTAGTTGTCATGTAATTTATGGGCTTGTTCTCAGGATTTACTTCAAATTGCAGTAAATGGCCACTAGGGAGCACTAACCTGAAGTTTGATAATATTTTTTCTTTTTTCCTTTTTTTCCCCCTACTGTGATAGTTACCAGGATAGCCCTTGGATACCTGTCACCTTTCCCTATAACTGCAGAGAAGCTCGTAACTGTAGCAAGACAATTTTGTCACTCGGGGCGAACCTTTTACCTGGCTTTCTGTAATGAATTCTCTCCCTTTTCTTCTGCTAATCTCCTGCTTATAGCCTCCATCTTCATGGACCAGCAGATCCTTCCCTTCAATCCTGAAGCCTGGCAAGGCTGAAGCATATTTGCCCTGGCTGATATCCCTATCCTTGCTTTGATTCCGGAGGAATCAACACACATTCAATACCTAGAAATCATTGTTTTACTGCCTTGATAATTTATGTAATAAGTTGTTTCTTGACATCTAAAATACATTGATGCAATGAATAATTTAGGCAGAAAAGTGTACTGAATGTGCAGGTGAAAACATGAAGGAAAGATGGATTAAGTTGAGGGCTAGTTTAGAGTTCCAAATGATTTAATAAATTTGAGATGAGATCTGAAACTGAAACTCCTCTAGCAGAGAAGATTACAGTGCCCACACAACAATAATTCCTTGCATAAATAGGGGAGGGTAATAATTGCCTGAGAGATTTGCCTTGCAGGAATAGATCTACAATTGCACTGTCAGGCTGCTGCAAAATGGCAAAAACAGTATTGAAAGGTATAGAAAGGAAGAAGAATATAGGCTGTAAAATGCATGGATTAATTAATTCTCTGTTCTATTTAACCATTTGTGAGGCCCTGATTTTGGCTGTGGCAATCCAAGAAAGATGGAGACCAGCTGAAATAAATCTGGAGGACAAGCACCAGTGATAATGCAAAAGGATAAACAAGGGTGATTTAGCCTAAAAAAGTTAAGATAGGGATTAAAAAAAAAAAAAAAAGGTCAGGAATCTTGAAGTACAAATTGGCCAGCATTTCCCCACAAATGTAAAAAAATATATATTTTTAGAAAGACTAAATCTCTATATATATTTTAGTTACTTGTGTGTTTGAATTTCAGGAACGCGTTTCTTCTGGCATAGCATAAGTAATATTGTTTTCTGTTATCATCTAGGTCATTAGACAAATTTTTATGTTCCTATGTACCTACGTACTACAGCTCATCAAGCAGAACTCTCCCTGGAAGCAGAAAGCTATGCTAAGGAGAGAAAAAAAAAAAAAAAAAGAAAAACCTAATTACTACTCTGAGGTCTATATCCCTTAATTAAAAAATATATTTCCTGAAATTTTTCCTGATGAGTTAAATATTGTCACAGTTTTCCAGTTCACTAGTATGACTTCAAGAACAATCAATTAATCACTATTAATAAAGTAAAATGGGAAACTTTGCTTAGTTGATACAAAATAGTCAAAGGTTTGGTACTGTTAGAGCAGCCCAAATTCCAATTACTAAATTGTTACTTATCTTTCAAATGAGTAAAGTAGATTTCATTCTAGATAGCATGCAAAGTATAATGAGCTAAGGCTTCCTTCTGTTTTTAGGAAAGTGATTTTTCCTCCTGGAGAAAACTCTCACACATACTTCCCTGACTTAACCGGGATTCTTCTATGTTGGGAAAATATATTTTACCTTATTGAAAAAGATTTGTTTAAAGGATGGTCTTTAAGACAGATGGCATTCATTAAATCCCATGTCATAAGCTTCTGTGATGCATTTTTTGTCATCACGAACAGATCTGATAAGGAAAATACAGATGTAGTGAAAGTATTTTTATTAAAAAAAACACATGTATTCAGAGAGGAGAGGAAAAGGCAAAGTCAGATTTTGTTTATTTTGGTGATTCTTTCATTGTTTTGTTTGAAAATTCTTTGTTCTTTGTTTTTTTTTTCTTTTTTACCTTTTTTTGCTTTGTCCTATGTTGTCATGTCATACTTAACCTAGTGAAATTACTTCATTGCATGACTTATTAACCCTTCATATGTTCATTCTCTCCTGATTTAAAAGCATAATCCTTTAGAATTTAACCCTGATGGCTTGAAGAAGGCTGCTGTTCAGAAAGCCCTAAAGGTAAAACTAATATAGTTAAGGTCACAAACATAACTGGAAATGCACAAATGTCTGCAACACTTCTCTCTCAACAGCACGTGAAATTTCTGTTGCCAGATATTATTTAGTGCAATTTAGCTTTAATTTAACTTTTGGTATCAAGAAGTGGTCAAGACATTGGTAGAATACTTTGGTTTGTGTTAATTTGAAATTTAAATCAGTGGAGTGGAATGCACACTGAAAAAAGTCTTTAAGACTCTAGAACCAGTTTGAAGTAGTAAGCTGACATGAAAGCTAAAGCACCTTTTAAAAACAGGATGATGCTTTCCTGACCAACTCTGAATGACCATCTGCTTAAATAATTTAGTCATACGTGTTTTGAATTTTTTTTAAGTTATATATTTTGCATACTTTATTTGAATGCTGGATAAATTTAGGTCAGCCTCTTGGTAAGGAAGAGAGCCAGCTGAGACACAGACTTGGCGAGCATTAACCAAGTTCTCAGCTGGAGAAATCTGGATACTCGACAAGTGCTAATAGACTGGAATATCCTTTCAAGAGCAAACTTGTCAGTGGCAGGAGTTAGAGGTACTTCATGTTTGTACGTATGGTGGCTTTTGTAGCGTGAATTAAAATGACTTCTACTTGCATACCATCATCTAAGCAAGAAGGTCTTTGGGGAACATCTCCAGTTTACCTCATCTTATGAAGAAAAGAGAACTTCAGGTACACTTATGGATGAAGGATAAAACAGATTCACTTGCCTTTTTAGCACTATTGGTTGGAGTGTAATCTAACTTTCTCTGTGTTCCTTATGCAACTATATTTCTGTGACTTTGGTTAGAGCCATTTTTTTTTATTATTATTAGAAATTATGAAAGAAACGCAGCATTCATCCAAGAAAGGAGTGCTTCGTTAACCTTTTTTTTTCTAAAGGGAAGTTGGTTTTACACATGGAGTGTCACATAAAAATCAATATTAGTGGAAGTATAACATCCAGAACATAACTTGAGATCCAAAAATACCAGAAATAAGGCCTCCTCTAGTTAAAAAAAAAAAAAAAAAACCTTACAGTCAAGTTATTCAGATTATTTTAATTGTGACCTTACATGCATTGAGTAGTTTTCAACTAACCCTGTTTATAATGTCTGATCTTTATAACTTCCTACTGGGTAGAATTCAAAGTAAATTATTAACCATGTAAATTGTGTTTTCTAGGCCTTTTCAATTGCATTAACACCTGCTTGAGTTTTTTTTAACTTTCATGTCTAACCTTTCTTAAGTTTTTGTTAGGTTAATTTAAAATACGTGAAAAATACGTAGTTGGGAATGTTCCTTTGTGTATATAACTTGATTCTAAATTAATGTTTATTTTCACAGTTTGATGTAATGCTATACAGCTGATGAGCAAGGCTCAGATATGGCAGATGGTTGAGTCTCTAATAAAGAGTATTTGGTAAACTGTAGAAATATATATCAGGTACATTATAGTGCATCTGCTTCCTCCCCAAGCTGAAAAGGGGGGGATGTCCATGTGGTGATACTACACCAAGTTTAATAGTAATGCTGCTTTGTAAAGTAAGCTTCCTGAGTTTGTGCTTTCTTCATATCTGCCATCTGCATGCAATATTCATTTTGCAGTTTTAATTATGTTCCATTGGCTTTGGGGATTGTAATGCAATTTATGAGTTTCATTCAAAGAAAAGAGAAAAGGAGTCTAAAACTTCTGCTTTTTTGCAGCATTTTGCTTCAACTAACTCAGGGTGGTTGGATATGTTCATAAACCAGCAGAGAAATTTCTACCATTGAAGCTATTGAGTGAAATACTAAGAATAATAAATATGCATAGACAATGCATATGATTTTTATTATTAGGATGGAAACATTTAAGTTTCGGGGGCAAAGACAGGTTTTATATGTAAGAGTTGAATTTAACTAGAGGTAAATGCAGCAGTTTATTCTGAAGACAAAGTCTTTTGCTTTTTCTTTATCAGTCAGGAAAGAAAATAAACAGCAATCCCAACCCTCTTGTTTTGCTGTCAGTTGGACACAAGGCGCAGGAGAGTAAGGTAAGCACTTGCTCCCAGTACATGTCTCTGTCTGCAGATGTTTGGTGGTACGGTGTGCATAGCACTAGCTACCGAGTCATTACTGCACTAAAAGTTAGACCTGTAACAGAAATTGCTAACAGGAAGCCTAGGATTGAATGGACACTTAGTTTAAATTTAGAGAGTCTAGATTTTGACTGATTAATCTAAATCACTTCTTAAAGATTAATTTTTTAACTATTTGCCCATGTCCAGGCACAGTAGATTCCTAATTTGCAACTGAGATTCGTACAGAAGTGATAATATAAATAACAGTGTGGACAAAGCAAGTTTTGAAATACTCATGGAGATTTGAAAATGTATAGAATCATGGAGTTACAGAAATGTCTAGGTTGGGAAGGACCTCTGAACCTCACCTGGTCCAACTTTAAATTGAAAGCAGAGCCTTAGTTTAGTCAGGACACTATCGACTATCAAGTCTTGAGTATTTCTAGTGAAGGAGATTTCATCACTTATGCAGGACACCTATTCCAGTGTCCAGTTGGATGGTACAGAATGGTACAGAATTTTTTCTTTAGATATCTAGACACTTTCTCCTCCAGCCAAATATCGCCCATTGTCTCTTGTCCAGTCACTGTGCAGTTGGGAAGTATCTCTCGCGCCATATCTGCCTTTTAGGTCCTGAAAGACTGCTATTAGATACCCCTGAGCCTTTGGTTCTCTAGCTTGAACAAAACCAATTCCTTCAGCCCTTTTTGATAGATTAAGTTCTGCAGCTCGCTGATTCTCCATTTGCCTTCCTCCATTTTTTTAATGTCTCTTGAAGAGGGGGAGGGAGAGGAACCAAATAGGGGCATGGATTCCAGGAGGGCCTAGCAAGTGCTGAGTAATCGCATCCTTTGACTTACAGGTTATGCTCTTGCAGCCCAGCATGTGGCTTCCCCTCTTGGCTATGAGAGTATTCTACCAACTCAGGTTTAGCTTGCTCTCTGCTAGGACTCTGAATAACCTATTTTCTAGCTTTCTGAGGTCTCACTCTATGGTGACACTTCCTTCTGATGTATCTATCTATCCTTCCAGTTTGGTGCCATCTACAAACTTGGTGAAGGTACATTCAAATCCATCATCCAGATTATTTGTAAAGGTACTAAACAGGATAGAATCCAGTATCAATCAAGTATTCCATTTACAGCCAGCTCCCAGCCCAATTTTGAGGCAGTAACGACCACCTTTTGAGTTTAGTAGTTCAGTCAATATTTCATCTATCTTGTGGTTCATCTGTTTCACAGAATCACAGAATGGCTGAGGTTGGAAGGGACCTCTAGAGATGATCTTGTCCAACCTCCCTTCTCCAGCATAGGGTGGCATCCAGGTGGGTTGGGAAGATCTCCAGAGAAGGAGACTCCACAGCCTCTCTGGGCAGCCGGTTCCAGGGCTCTGTCACCCTCACAGGAAAGAAGTTCTTCCTCCCATGGAGGTGGAACTTCTTGTGTTTCAACTTGCACCTGTTAGCCCTTGTCCTGTCACTGGCCACCACGGAGAAGAGTTTGTCCCCATCTTCCCCTTAGGTACTTATACACAGGCTGGACAGGCCCAGCTCGCTTAGTCTTGCCTCATACGATAGATGTTCCAGTCCCTTAATCATCTTTGTGGCTTTCGGCTGGATCCTCTCTAGAAGCAAAATGTCCTTCTAGTACTGGAGAGGCCAGAACTGCACTGCGGCCGCACCAGAGCTGAGCAGAGGGGCAGGATCCCCTCTCTCACCCTGCTCGCAACGCTCCTCCTGATCCAGCCAGGATCCCGTTGGCTGCCTTGGCCACGAGGGCACACTGCTGCCTCATGGGTAACCTGTTGTCAACCAAGGCTCCCAGGTCACTCTCTGTGGAGCCGCTTTCCAGCGGGTCGGCCCCTAATCTGTCCTGGTGCCTGGGGTTATTCTTCCCCAGGTGCAGGACCCTGCACTTGTCCAACTCTCCACCCTGAATAGATCTCTCTGAAAGGCATCACAACCCTCTGGAGTGTCGGTCACTCCTCCCAGTCTGGTGTCGTCTGCAAACTTGCTGAGGGGGCACCCAGCGCCCTCGTCCAAGTCACTGATGAACAAGCTGAACGCCGGGCCCAGTATTGACCCCTGCAGGACACCACTGGCCACAGGCCTCTGACTAGACTCAGCCTCATTTATTTATTTAGTCCATATTTTACTAGCATGGCAACACAGATGATGTGGGAGATTTTAAAACATCTTCCTAAGATCAAAGTCAAAATGTAAAATTTTCAAAGCCAAAATGTAAAATCTAACACCAACTTCATTAGACAAAATATGTTTTATAATTTGTACGCTCTCTCTTTTCTCCCTAAACTTAGATTCGATACAAGACCAATGAACCAGTGTGGGAGGAAAACTTCACTTTCTTTGTACACAATCCCAAAAGACAAGATCTTGAAGTTGAGGTATACTGTCTGATTCTTCCTGAATAATTTTGCTTTGCTAGGATTTCAATAGTAATACTCATACATTGCAGACTATTATAAAATCAAATTGAGGATATATTGTAAACACTGTTAAAAGTTGTACTAGACTTCTTTTAAGATCAGACTAATAAATGTTTATTTGCATTAACTCTTGCTGCTATTAGATGCAGTGATGTATAGCTAATTTGTTTGCTGTCATCTCAGAGACCTTTGCTTTGTTCAAATGTTTAATGCTTGTTGACACATCATTTATGCCATGCAAATAGACTGAAGTAAATGTGAACTGTTCTGCCTGTTGCTCCCATAACAGTTTTGAGAATTAATTTTCACACACTTAGAAGTTGCATATTATTTACTTGGACTAAGGATCAGCTGGATGTACGAGTTCTCTCTCTTGCTATTGAAGGAGGGAATGAGGAGAAATTTGGGTTAAGAACAAACTATAGGGTTTGGAGTTGTTTTTTGCTTTTAAATAAAACTATTTCTGTTTTCTTCTTCTAAATTCATGTAAAGAGATGATACAATGTTACTTAGCATCTGTGTTCTTGCAGGTCAGGGATGAACAGCACCAGTGCTCTCTGGGGAACTTCAAGCTGCCTCTAAGCCAGTTGCTGGAGAGTGAGGATCTAACTATGCATCAGCGGTTCCACCTGAGCAACTCTGGGCCAAACAGCACCATATACATGAAGATTGCACTCAGGGTACTCCAGAGCTTATTCTGTCGTAAACATCTGAAAGTGCAGTCCAGACTGCACTAAATTCTAGGCTTAAAACTTTTGTGAAGAAGTCACTGTGCTTCCTTTTGTGTAGCATTGGCTAATGTGCTCTAGTTGTGGCAGTGCTATAAAGATATCCTGTAACAGAAATCTGATCTATTTGAAAAATCACAGGAATTTTCAGAACAAAACAACAGTCAGTTCTATTAATTTATACTCAGGTGAATATTAAGTTCTCCGTGTTTGTAGGTACATTGAATTGGAGTCTGAGTTCTTGTATGTCTCCTAAGACTCAGTGGGCCATGGATCAATGAAATCACCTCTCCTTTGTAGAAATGGAACTGATGTCTTGATGGTCTATGAAGAATAAAGTCTGTAGGGAAAGAAGATAGCTTTCTAATACTGTAAAAATTCAGAGCAGCTTGCAGGCACACTAGAGTTCCAAAGGTAGAGATTCCATGCCTGACTGTTGGTTCTTGTTTTTCTCCAGCTATATTGGAGTGCATCTTTCTTCAAACAGCATCACACTTTTGTCTATACATTTGTTTTTTCTAAAACACTTTTCATAATTTTCACTAATTATGTTGTTATCTACTTGTATAATAAATGAAAGCAACCTGTGAAGGAATTTGAAGGTAGTAAGTGAAAGAAATTCTGATGAAGGATTAAATTACAAAAGATGAGAAGAAAAAATTCCAGAAAAAAAGATTCCAGATGACTAAAACTGCAAAACAGATGCACTTGCACTAGAAGTGTTTTGACTGTAGGAGGCGAATAATGAGACAAAACTCTAAATGAACAGAGAATTTCACATTATTTAGTGATTTCAGTTGCTGCAAAAAATATAAGGAGCTGTGCTTTTGCGTGATACATTTTCTGTTAAAGAGTAAATGAACATAAGTGGTTTTTGTCCTTGTCTAAATTTAACAGTTTATCACAGTACATTAGTAGGAACAAATTGCTTTATTCTATTTTTTTATTAAAGGATTTTTTTTTTTTAATCTAGGTACTTTCTCTTGAAAAGCAAGCAAGATCTCCAGACCATCAACACTCAGCCCAAGTGAAGAGGCCATCTCTTTCCAAAGATGCAAGAAAATCTTCCTTTAAGCCTCATGTTCCTGTCCCACCACCAGCCGATTCACACAAACCTGTCCCAGCGTCCCCAGTGACTGACAGTGACAAGAAGGCTGACGGGGCAGAGAAGAGTCAGCCTCCCAGTGCCAGTCCTCAGTGGCCCACAGATCTCAGCCGAAGCTCCTCCAGCCTCCAGGCCTCCAACTTCAACTATTCTCCTAGTCACCTGTCGGTCAAGGAACCCACTCCCAGCATAGCCTCAGACATATCCCTGCCCATCGCCACGCAGGAGCTGCGCCAAAGGCTGCGACAGCTTGAGAAGTAGAGTACTCTCTTGTGCATTACACCTCCTTTTTTTTTTTTTTTTTTTTTTTTTTGTTGTTGTTGTTGTTGTGAAAAACATGGTTTAACACTGTAAGGATAGAGAGATTCTGCTCAGTTTGAATTTCAGTAGTATTTTTTTCCTACTGCCAGCATAGTGGTTTATAAGCCTGGTGTTTGGAGAATGTTGTCCTTTCTGGTTCCTCAGTAAGATTCTGCAGTTAGAAGTCAACTTAACACTGTAAGGATGTGCAAGATAAAAGCCCACCTTGTTCTCCTAGCTACGTTGGCTGCTTAAAAAGAATAAAGTGGGATTGGGGAATATTATGTTTCAGTGTAACTTTCGTGCCAATAATAGTTGCCAGTTTCACCACTGAATCCTAATAGCATTAATATAAATTAAGCCAACTAAGCTGGATATAGCTGGTCTTTTTAAATTACTCAGAGGGATTGTTGATTATAAAGAATATTAAGTGAATGGTCAATTATTACTGAATTAAGGAGAATTGTTGCAAACTATTCTTGTTGCAATTATGATTTCTTAAGTTCTCTGTAATTTTACTTGCCTGAGGGCAGTTGTGCTTACCAGTAAAGATAGCTGAGAGCAACCATTCTGCTTTGAATAGGAGCCTGCAAACCATTAATTCCCTATTCATTTTGTTGGTTCCTCTAGGAATCTAAGTAGTTTTTTTTTATTATTACTATTATTCATAAGTAGGAAACTGAACTTAATTTTTCTTGTCCCTGGAAGATTTTAGGTTGGAAGGCACCTCAGGAGGTCAGTTACCCTCTGCTTAGAGCAAATCTAACTTCCAAGTTAGATCAGGTTTCTTGGACCTTGTTTAGTCAAGTTTTTGCATCTCCAAGGATGGAGATTCAGAAACTTTCTGGGCAGTTTTAGTGCTTAACCACTGCTCTGTGAAAACATTTGTCCATATGTCTGTTTGGAATTTTTTTTCTTGTTGCAACTTAACTGTTGGCCTTTGCCATTCCACCATGTACATCTGAGAAGAGTCTGATTCAATAGCTTCCGCTTTGATTGCAGTTGGATCTGTCCCAAGCTAGGGGTAGACTTTGTTCATTACGATAAACTTAATTAAAGCATAGGATTTATTTTTATTTGATAACACTGATAAAACTATGACTAAGGAGGTCTCTTTTTCCTCATGAATCATATCTTGCATCAGTATTAGAAAATTTAGAAAACAAGGAACTGATCTTCTAACCAGTTCCTGGCTCTTGCTAAGAGTGGTTCATTTCTGATAGTGATTTTCAAAGCAGAGAACAGCTAATTTGCAAAGCTAATAAGAATCCCAGTTAATTCTTTTGGGGATGGAGTTCTTAAAGGAGAATTTAAAGTACAAGAAACGGATGAAGGGGTACTCGTGTTCTTACTAGTTTGTGCAGCTTTTCTATTCCACTGGTCTAGTGGAAATTTAAATGGATAATAAATGATATCTGGAAACACTACTCAGCTTGTTTTTCAGCTGGGCTCTTACTATATATATTTATAAT
This sequence comes from Crypturellus undulatus, assembly GCA_013389825.1. Lineage (NCBI taxonomy): Eukaryota > Metazoa > Chordata > Aves > Tinamiformes > Tinamidae > Crypturellus > Crypturellus undulatus. The sequence continues at coordinate 135,416 of VWPW01020001.1, forward strand.
TAAAAAAATAATAAAAATAAAACTCTGCATAATGTTTGCTTTTTCCTCCACAGTGGAACAACTCTGGGGCAGTCTCCATTAGGACAGATTCAGCTTACAATTCGTCACAGTTCACAGAGAAACAAACTGATCGTGGTTGTGCATTCCTGCAGGTGAGCATAAGATACCTGATTCTAATCTTGTGCGTATTTCTTTGAAAACTTGATGATATCTTGACTTCTGCTCTTAAATTGAATGGTTGTCTCAATGGTCTTTATTTTTAAAATGATGTACTGATTGTAACAGTGTGTAAAGACCAAATCATGCAGAGCTATCCTCAGAATTAGTATAACCCTTGTTGAAGTTTTTGTTGTCTTATTTGCCTATTGTGTCACTATAATTTTTCTAGATAAAAATGGCAATTAGATTTTTACTAGCAATGCCTGAAAGTTATATTGAAGGGACAGAACCTTTTTATAGAATGACAGAAATGTGATTTTTGGAAAGTCACATGTCTCAGCTATGAACTGAAATTTAAGAAGTGGAAAGCAGCATATTCAGCTGTGTCTGCCTACCGTGTGTCTGATATCTTACGAGTGGCTGTTCAGCACTTCTTTTCCATTGCCTTATCCACTATGTTGTAAACAGTCTGCTTGTACCTTGTGCAGAGCATCTCACCTGAGATTCATATGAGGGTCCTAAAATGAATATGCAGATAATACATATGTCAATAAAAGAACTTTATTATTACTACATTCAGTAATAGCTGTGTGAACACTTATATTTAACAACGTCGTCTTTATTTTCTAAGTGTTTTTCCTTGTTGCTCATTGCTTACAGAAATCTAATAGCCTTTTCAGAAGAAGGATCTGATCCTTATGTTCGAATGTATTTATTACCTGACAAGAGAAGATCAGGAAGAAGAAAAACACATGTATCAAAGAAGACATTAAACCCGGTGTTTGATCAAATGTAAGTTCAAAGCTGATTTATATCATGTAGCAACAGAGTTGCCAAGCCCAGGTTACTCAAGATGACTCTGTGACCTGTTGAGATTTTTCTAGTCAGTGCCAGATTATGCACTCCACCTCTACCTCCTTCTGTCATCTTCTTGTCATCCTATCCCCTCTTCTCACAGTGGCCCTTGGTATCCAGCCACTTCAGTGCTTTTTCTGCCTTATCCCGTGTTGGTTAACTTCCCCCTTGTACTGGCAGCCCAGAAGCAGCAAGCAGTGAGCAGCAGGTGACTGCTAAATCAGCAGCAAAACACCTTTTAGCTGGCAAGTGCTCTTGGTACTGCTTCCAGCCAGCAAGCACGTGGACTCTGGCCACCTGGATGTGGCCTTGTCTAAAGAAGGGAAATTTTGTAGAAATATCCCTATTAAAACTCACATTTCTTTTATATTGGCATCAATGAGGCTGGAATAAATGCAGTCTATTCAATGCTTGTGAAATTTGAAAATGAGTTGTTAGAAGCTGCAGTAAATTCTTCTGGCAGTGCAGCGCTCTCCTTTCTGTCGCAGATTTGTTTTACTGTGCCATTCAAAGTAAAAATTATTGCAAAGCATTAGGACTAGAAGAGAACTGGAGTGACGAAGAGAGGGTAGATTGTGGTACAGTCTTGTCCTCACTTTGTTCAAGTCCCAGATCTAGCAAACAAAATGCATTCTTCCCTGAAAGTGAATAGGTTTGCTTGGTTGTTGCTCTTTTGTACTTTTATATACCAGGATCATTAAATGTATATGTAGAAGATGACTGCCCATTTTTTTCACTTATGCAAAAAAGCATGTTGAGCTCTTAGGAGAGTAGCGTCCCTACTTCTCTTTTCCACAGAATTAAGGTTTAACATATTTTTATTTATTTTTACCAGTGACTGAACTTGCACTTTAGGTACGGAATTCCCTAAAATATCGTTTTCTGTGTCAGATTTGATTTCAGTGTTTCCTTACCTGAAGTACAGAGAAGAACACTAGATGTAGCAGTGAAGAACAGTGGTGGTTTCTTGTCCAAAGACAAAGGGCTGCTTGGCAAAGTAAGTTGAAAACAAGCAACTTCCTATCAAGTAGTGGCATGGTGTTATATGAAGGCTAAAATGCTTATTTGACATGAGCTTACTGGTATTAAGTCCTCGTTTTAAGCAGTATGAAGCTTTTGTAATGATAAATGGCTTAGATGTCAAGCTTCAGTTATGAAAGAATCAAATCACAGAGGGTGAGAGAAAACATCAAGCAGTGAGATGGTGGTGCGTGCTCCAGAGATGTATATGTTTTTGAGACTGGCAGTAAGGCCTAAATGTCAGATTAATAAATCATACAAAGAAAATAACAGCCAGTAGAAAATAAGGGATAAGTTTGAAAATGGTCTCAAAAAACTCAAGCTTTGAAAAAGTCGGTTGAGCCTTTATTTGCAGGAACACAGAGAGGAAAGCATTTACTTTATATTGAAATGAAAAGCATGTGGGATGAGCTGGAACTACATCACTTAAGATGTAGATTTTTAAGTTGAAAACAGCGACTTGTAACTTTACTAGCAGCCTGAAAACAGATACCTATGACAGCAAGAACTTAAAATGTTCCTTATTAATGGCGTTACTTATACTGTAGTTTACAAGATGGTTAAATTTGATCTTAAAAAAAATGTACTTGCAATGTAGGATGTACATCGATTTCTAATTTAATTTCCATAGTTACTGATACCTCTGGCATCTGAAGAACTTGCTAAAGGCTGGACCCAGTGGTAAGTATGATAATATTTCCTTTACTAATCATGCACAAATACCTGTGTGTTAAACATAGTGTTACGAATGCCCACTAAGCATAAATGAAAACTCTTCTTTGTTCTCATTTTCAGGTATGATTTAACAGAAGACGGTACAAGGCCGCAGGGTGCAAGCTAGGCACCTTGGCATGGGGAATTCACCACGCATATTTTTGCCAACCTTTATATATTTTTAAAGCATTGCTCTCACAGATGTACCAATATTATTTTTATAGCTTCACTGATTTAGTTCTTAGACACATCCCAAATAATTTTATAACACTTGTTCATTTTATGTAGTCATAACCTTTCTCATTGTTAAACTTTGTATTTTATTTTGCTAAACAATTAATTATGTGTTCTGTCATGTGCAATAGTAACGTAACCTTTTGTGTTTAAAATGACCTTTATGGCAGATGTACCTATTAGAAAGTGAAAAGATGACGTTCTGCTGTTTTCCTGCCTTGTTTTATATATCACCAACGTATACTGTACCATGTAAATACATACTATTTTTTTATAATTCTTCCGTGTTTGTTTAAATTCAGAAGAAATTAGATAAAGGATATAGATATTTTCTTCTACATGCATGTTAATTTTGTTAGATGAATCTCTTTTGTCTTTGCAGCACAATGGTCTTAATGTTGTTCATTTTGTGATACTCTTCAAAAACAAGTTGCAAAAGGCATTATGGCTTTTGTGTGTTTCTGGCCTAGTATGGCTGGTTTGAAATGTACAAAACATTAAAATTTTAATATTTATATATAAATGTATTATTGGAAAATCATGCTATAGAATATTATAAACAAATGAGAATTCTATAAAAAATGTATAAAGAGAGGATGAGGTCCATGAATCAGTTTATTAATCTGGGTTTTCATTTGTTGGAGTAAGCATAGCAAACAGTCCAGAGTTTTATTATACAGGTTCACTTGCATTTTGTTATTTATTCCCGTACTCTGTAGTACTAGACATGTGACCTTCTGAACGTATGAGTACGTGGAGTTTTTTCTATATTATAAACAAAATCTTTTACTTGGAACTGTCCTTACCTGCCTCTTTTCATTGATTCAAGGAGTACCACTCAGCTTGCAGTGCAGGTTCATACCGCAGGCACACGTACAGGGCACACGTTATTTTCATTATTCAATACTATGCTAAATAGCATATTATACCTTCAGTAATGCTAAAGGGGAGCATCAATAGGTGCATTGTGAAACTGGGTTGAAAACGACTGTCTCCCCAGTTGCTTCGTTGCTCCCACGAGCGCATCCCAACACGGGCTGCCCCTTGAGACCCAGGGGGACACTAGCGGCCTAAGGGTTCTGCTCTCAGCTCCCGTGTCATGAATTATGGGGAAACTTTTATATCCAAATCTGGTTTTTCTTTCTTGTGAGCTTTCTCAGACTGTTATAAAATGTGCATTATGAATCCAAGAGAACAGTTCGGCCCCAGCAGAGCCGAAAGCCTCAACCTTGGATAAGTATGCAAATAGACAGGCAAAGAATATCACTTAGCTAAGATTCTAGAACGATCTCTCGTCCAAGAAATAATTTTTAAAGCAGAATAATAAATTCCTGAAACTAGCTTTATTATAGAACAACTGACAGAACCTTAATTCTAGGTGTAGAATATGCCTACATTACTAGATGTACCAAAGTGCCTACCATAGCTGTAGCTTTGTCTTTTTCAAGTTTAAGAATTGACTCATTTCAGTTTGTTTAAATTGAGTTCAACATGAGCATTTGTTGCACAAACGTGTGCTTGCACACACCTCTATATGGTGGTAGCCTTCTATTGCCACTCTATACAAGAGAATTTTAGCAAAGAAACTTGAATGGTGAATTCTGCTGTGCTGTTTTTGATGGATTGGCCAATAATAGAGAGATTCTTTGTATCAGTAAGTTTATTTCCTTTTGAAGGCTTCACTTTATATTGGAATGTATACATATCTATATGTGTGTGGGTGTGTGTATATATACACACACTCATCTGTTCACATGAAGTGTAGTATATCATGAAATATATATATATATTTTTGTTCTCCATTAAAGGAAGCTAGGAGATCGCTAACTAGAAGAATTACTGTTAATGTAATGAAGATGCAGAAAGCTAAAGCTGATCTAAATAAGAGGGGTAGTTCAGGAGGGTAATTGTCTTTTGCCTCAGTTCCGCCATAGGTGGAAAGACCTTCACTGTACATCTCGGCCAGTGATTCCCTACAGCTTCATCCCTAGCCAACAAATCAGCTGTTAGACTGGGTCAGTGTTTCAACTCTTAAGCGAACTTTAGGTTCAGAAAATTTTAGAAGACTCTGTGCTTGAATACAAAACAAAAGCATATTTTGTCTTCAGAAGGCTCTAAGAAGCTTCCTGACTGCGTCAGGAAAATGTGTGATGGGAGCATAAAGTGAGTAACAGAACACGTAGGACAGCACCCAAAAATAGGGACGGATTATTAAGTGGACCCAGAAACCATTTAGGAATTTAAAATTAAGAGATGTTATTTCCGTTGGGCTTCAGCAAGAAAAATTCCTATTGGCAATAGGAATAGGGTAATAATCAGCCCAGGACGCCAAACCCTAGGAGTTTTCTTCTGTGCGAACTCAGATCAGGCTGCCTGGGTGAGGATGCTCCTGCTCTTAAGGGTGGAAACGAATCTCTGGATTGCAGCTCCTGAGTCCCGAGTGTTCCATTTACTGAAAAATGCCCACCTCATCCTCAAGTCAATGTATCAGCTGACAGCTTTTCATGTAGTTCTTTTTTATCCTGTGCCTTAAAATATGAAAATATGAAGATGTCTTAGACGTGGCTAAAAATAAGGGTTGTTACCTGTATGTACCAACATGTGTTCTCTACTATTGAAACTGTTTTTAGAATTGCTCTGCTTCACTGACAAGAAACCAGGTCTCTTAATTATAGCTTGTATAACCCAAACTCAAATCAGCATGCATATCACTTGGACTTGGATTAAAGTAATTTTAATTTTCTGTCTTAAATACTTTATCAGAGCTGCAGAAAATGGTGTGAGAGTTGAAATGAGAACAAAGGGTGATCACTTTTGTTAGATTGCCTTTTTTGCTCATGTAATTCTACATTATGATGCATGTATTTATTCAATAAATGGTTCATATGGAAGTCAGTGTGGGGTTTTTTGTCCTTGATCTTTCATTTTGCATTTTTATGCTCTTAAATCAGTAATATACACTAGCTACTCTAACCTAGGTAGCTTTCCTGTAAGACATGTGAGTAGATTTGTGGGATTTGTGTTGTTCAATTTATGTTTTTAAATTTTTCTCATAATCAGTTGAAAGAATTACCAAAATTACAGTGCTTTATTTTCTTAGAGATCCTATGATTTGAAATACTTTTCAGAAGATTAATTAAGTGGAATGAGAAGTTTCTGATACTTTTATATTAAGAAATGCAGTAAGCATTAAAGCATTCCCAGAAAGCTTATTTTTCTTCATGAGTTGAAATCTCCTGTGTGTGCTACATGTATACATACTACTTATGTCCCTCTGAATTGTTGTTTTGAAAATATCTGTATTGATAACTGGGCCTGACTGTGTTTAACCTGGTACTTGAGATGGTTGAGTTTAAGCCCGAAACAGAATGTTTTTGGAAGTGACATACCTTGAAATTCAGTTATTTTTACGCTGAGGGTTATCACACGCAAAAGCTTCAATTTCAAAAGTTTTCTCATAGTCTGTAGTGTCAGGATTCCCCAGAATTACAGAATAGCTGAGGTTGAAAACAGCCTCTGCAGATGATCTAGTCAGCCCTGCTGCGCAGGCAGGACACCTCCAGCAGGTCGGCCAGGGCCCCTTGGGGGCAGCTCCCGGGTCTCCCGCAGCCTCCCTGAGCGCGGGGCTGCGGTGCTGCCGCCCTCGCAGTGACAAAGCTTTTCCTCGTGGTCACAGGGCACCTCTGTGCCCCAGTCTGTGTCTGCTGCCCCTCGTCCAGGCACTGGGCACCCCTGAAGAGTCCGGCCCCGTCCTCTTCACACCCTCCCTTCAGATATTTAAGATCCATCATCTCCACACTGAACAGCCCCAAATCTCTCGGCCTTTTCCCTTACATGAGAGCTCCGCTCTCTTCCGCACACTTCACTGGACCTGGCCCAGCAGCCTCCTCCCTCTCCAGCCTGGGCTTCCTGGTACAGACATGGTGCTCCCGGGCGGAGCAGAGGGGCAGGACCCCTGCCTCGACCTGCTGGCAACGCTCTCCCTCAGGCAGCGCAGGCTCTCCCTGGCCATCTTGGCCATGGGGACACGCTGGTGGTGCACGGTCATCCTGCTGTCAGGGAGTCCCCGTGTCCTTCTCCATAGAGCGGCTTTCCAGCACTCAGCCTGTCCTAGTGCCTGCCGTTACTCCTCCCTCGGTGCGGGACCCTGCGCTTCACTGAACTTCGAGAGGTTCCTCTGGCCATCGCCCCGGCCTCTCCAGGCCCCTCTGAGCGGCAGCACGGCCCTGCCAGTTTGGTCTGACCACCAAACGTGCCGAGGCTGCACTCTCTCCCCTCACCCAGGCCACGGATGAGTCAAGCCAAACACATGTATATGTACACGTGAGTAGGAGGACCCTTGGGGGCACTGCTATGAACGGGCCTCCAGCTAGACTTTGTGCTACTGCTCACAACCCACGAGGCAGAAAAGCTCTGCCTTTCACCCACCTCTCATGGAGCCCGAGCTTGCCTAGGAGGACCTTACAGGGGCCGGTGTGAGAAGCCCGTCCAAAGTCAAGACAGACACCGTGCACCGCTCTGCACCCGCCTCTCCAGCCCGGTACCCCATCCTAGAGGGCGCTCAGGATGGTCAAGCCCCATCTCCCCGTTGTGAATCCGTGCTGGCTACTCCTGATCACGCTTGGTTCCTCAACATGGTATCCAGGATCACTTACTCCATCAACTATCTAATTGCCTACAGTGCTAACTGTTCATCTTGTTTTAGTTAATTTATTTCTCTAGACCATCAAGTTATCACACTTTTATCCCATTGCTTCATCTTGCTCAAATAATATTTTTTTCAAACTCTCATGGACCAAGATGCCCCTAGGCTCCAAAACCCCGAAATTCCTGCAAAACTTCTAAACCCGGAATGATCAGCACTGCATGTGTCATTGCAAAGGAGGTTTTGCCACTAATTATATAATGTCATTAAATACTTTTTGTCCTATAAATAATTTTTGTCCTATAAATAAACTTTTGTCTAAGAAATGCTAGTGTTTTTTTGACTAGCTCTCCATGATTGGATTTTTAAACTTGAGATGTTTACACTCATGCTGCTTTCTGCACTTGATACTTTAATAGAGAAATATGAAAACTAAGTAGTTTAATCATTCCTATATGCAGCATTTTGTTCATCAACACCGATGTTATTTTCTGCTATATTGTCCACTGAATTTTCATAAATCATTTTGCACATCTTTGCTGTTACTGTGGTTTGAAATTTCTCGTGACTTTGAACGTTTTTTCTTGTCTTATGTTCTTCCTGTGCCTTTTCAGATAATTAATAATAGAAAATGCTGATCTGTTCTACTGCTTATTTTTTTGCCCTAATAAAAGTGCTTTGTTTATTATTCTTTTATTTCTAGACTCTGGCTAGTCTCTGATTCCTGGCAATGCTGCCCTTTCCCGTGATTATTTAACTCTCTTAGTGGTGTCAGCTCAGGAGTCTGTCAGAAGTTTTCTGGAAAGCTGAAGAAATTGTGAGCTGAATCTCTGTTCCTTTCCTTACCGTTCAGAAAGGTCTTTTTGCCTCCAAATTTCAGACCTGCGCCACGACAGTTTTGCTGGTTTTCTGACTAGCTGCATTTTTGATAAATGTTTTTCCGAAGTTCTATGATTCTAGAGTAAATACACCACAGACTTTTCATGCATTGGGGACAGCCAAATGTTCGCTGCCCAGCCCCAGGCTCTCGGAGACGGCCGAGGCGGCTGCTGCGGCTGAGCTCAACGTGGGGCTGAGGGCAGGAAGCGACAAGCTCTGCTCAGTCGGTGCAAACAGGGCCATGTTGACCTGTGCAAGGAACCTGCATTGCAACAGAGGCAGCGCCAGCAAAGTGACCATTGTCTATAGGTCCTGAAGGAAGGTTTGGAATGTTACTGGGAGGAGTTCCCTAAAACAAAAATGGATACACACTGGATGGTTGTTGCTTCCAAAACTGAATTTCTAGTGAGCTATTTTTAGTTCTACAAGCAGACTTGCAAGCTGATATGTTATTCTACAACTTTGAGATGTTAACAACTAGAGTTTACCAGGAATTTCACAAAAATTAATAATTTAATAAAGAATATTCAGTGAGACTACTGTCCTACACAGGCTTCATTCACCTTGGAGAAACATTTCAGCTGGTAAGCTGGAATACTTGGAAGTATCATGCATATTTTTCTGTTGCTATCTGTAGCTTAATGTTATCGTGTAGCAATGTTTTCAAGCTAGAACTGATAAGACCGTTTATCTGGTTCTGCTTGAATCATGAAACGCTCTCCCAGCTCAGGTAACCATGACAGCCCCTGGGCATGTGCTCTATCGTATCCCTTTCTACAGAACCCAGACGGATACATCTGGAGTGCGGCAAGAGCACTCATCCAAATGAAGAACTCAAACTGTTTCCAACCTTGTCATTCATACAGGTGACAAATGAAAAATACTGAAAACAAGGTAATGAAAAATGGCTGTTCATGACTTACAAAATGATGTTTATACATCATTTACAGTATCAAGTACATGTACGGTAACAGAGTGATATGGATCCCTGGCAGTTTGGGGAGTGGAAACTGAAGTAATCCTGGCTTAAAAGCAATGAACAGCTCCCGGTCTCCTCACTGCACCCTCTCTCCTCCTCTGCTCTTATGCACAGCTAACAACATTCAGCTTTTAGGGAGATTAATAATTATGCCCACACTTAGTTTGCCAAAGTACTTTTATGAAAGCATGTAGTCGTGATGCGGGGGAAATAAAGCAACTGGTTCAAGTAATTCTATGATTTGAAACTTCAGGTAGATCAAATTCTACTTTGAGTTCACAACATACCTGATACATCTGATACACAGATACATTCACATGTATCTGTGAGCAATTCTCTTAGGTGTTTCTTGGCTTAGATAGTTATGCCTATAAAATTAACGTTGATTATAGAACTTCTTTGCTGTGAAGGTGCCAGAGCCCTGGCACAGGCTGCCCAGAGAGGCTGTGGAGTCTCCTTCTCTGGAGATCTTCAAACCTGCCTGGATGCCACCCTGTGCCCCGTGCTCTGGGTGTCCCTGCTGGAGCAGGGGGTTGGACTAGGTGATCTCTAGAGGTCCCTTCCAACCTCAACCATCCTGTGATATCTGTGATTTTAGAACTCTATAAAGGAAGTAGCCCAACTTCAGGAAGACTAAGTGCAAAAACGCCAAACCAGGCAGCAGCAGCCAGAAGTCCAATTATGGACCTTAAGAGCTGTGAGACACGAGCAAGGACCTCAGTCCTCTCCGGTGTGTTTGAAACGTTACCATTCTGTAAGTATCTATTTCCATGAGTGGTAAAGCAGTGCAAGAATAAGGTGAGAACCTCAGGGTATCTAACAAAAATGAAGTCCAGTCAAGAGCAATGCAGTAAACCCAGGGAAGAAGGATTTTCAAGAAGAAAGACAAAATTCTACTAGAAGAAATACCTTACCAAACAATCTGATCAAAACACCCCAGTCTGGCCCCCAAGCACAGGTTCCCCTTCCTCAGTTCCCTGTTTCTTAGCTTATGATACACACAGCGAAGCGGGCAGGAAGTCTAGAGGAAGAGCATGGGCTGCTGCGACGCTCCTGATCTGGATGAGGAACGTGGTGAAGGTCCATCCCTTGGCCCTGAGAAAACCTGAATTACCCTGAGGGAGAAATAAAGGCCGGACACTCACTAAGCAAGGTAAAAGACTTTAGTAACTACATTTACATATGTAGTGTGCATATACACACACATGTACATACACACATATATTCATACATACGTACATACATGTGTGTACATATATGAGAAACTATAGTTTCTCATATANATATTCATATATACGTACATACATGTGTATACATATATGAGAAACTATAGTATATGAGAAACTACCGTTTCTCATATACACATTTTCATATTTACACGTGGACGTGCACATGTAAATATATATATAGTCACAGAGAGAAGCAAATCACGTCCACTCTGATACTTGTTCAATGTATTCGTATTTATACTAGATAGATGGATCAGAGATCCTATACGTACATACATGTGTATACATATATGAGAAACTATAGTATATGAGAAACTACCGTTTCTCATATACACATTTTCATATTTACACGTGGACGTGCACATGTAAATATATATATAGTCACAGAGAGAAGCAAATCACGTCCACTCTGATACTTGTTCAATGTATTCGTATTTATACTAGATAGATGGATCAGAGATCCTCTCCTATCTGATGGTTATCTATCACCATGAAACCTCTAAGAGTGGTTTTAAAACTAATAACAGTATTAATATACTCTATTAATACACTTTACAAACTTTTTTTTTCTTAATCTATAGAGCCTAAAATAGAACAAAGCTTGAAAGGCAACAAAACACTTCTGTGAGCTGTAAATTGCTAATGATTCATACTGTTAAAATCAATAGGGGTAAGGTAATTTAGACACTGCAGATGTAAGCGTAGCCTTTTACAGTTGAAAAAAAGACAAATGTGTTAGGCATTTACTCATTGATACATAATATTCTGATGCTGCTTGTGATTTTATACTGGAAAATGTTCGTTGTTATAATGAAAAAAAGTGATGCGCCTTGTTCAAAATATTCCATTAAATTCTTTAATACACAACGAGTTTTATGGGTTACATTTACTGAAGAACAAATTTAGGCATGTGAATGTTATGTAATGGGGTGTTAAATAACGATCATACTGCGGGCGCTCTGCAGCATTTCAGAGATCGCATTCCCATTCCCACAGCACCAGCAGTTAGCAGGGATTCCTGGGACTTGCAGCGCCGCCCACGTGGGAAGCAGGAGCGCGGAGAGAGTCGCGCCCAGGGTCACCCGGTGCAAGGAGACAGCCGGCAGTACCCGGCAGCTCCCACACGGTGGCAGTTCAGCACCTCGGTAGCAGCCACGGCCGCCCCAGGGAGCAGCTGCTGAAGCTCCCGCCTCGCCTGCACGCATTTTATTTCCTGATTTCTTTTTGTTGTTGTTGTTGGGGTTAACACGCACTATTCTTTTATTCATCTATAATAAATCTTTTTTTTTTCCCCACTTAATCTCTTAAACTCTAAAATTGCTTCACCTTAATATTAATAATTCAAGGGAAGTGAGCAGTTTCAAGGTCTAGTTGCAGCCCATCGAGAACTGCCAGGCACCTTTGCGTGAAGGCCAGCGAGACCGGCAGTCCCACCTCAGGCGAGGGGAGAGGCAGAAGGGCAGAGTGGGAAACTTCATCTCTCCCCTACGCTGTTTGGGGCATTTATCAAATCCGTGAAGATGAAAAAAAAAAAAAATCAAGGGAAATAGGGAAATGATGCATGTAAATTATTAACAGCCTGCCTCAGAGAGTGAGGAGATTCTGTGGATATTGTATTAACTGGAACAAATTACGTTGTATGTTCAAAAGGAGTAGCAGTTCCAAAAGGCTGCATCCGTATAATGCATGCAACAGTCTCATCAGAAACTGTTACCTAGAAAATAACACCGTAAATAGGAAATAAAAAAGAATATAAATGTCAAGAAAGTACCCTGACGCTCAGAGAGCAACTTGTTTATTTTTACAAGGATTTATAATGTTGAATCATATGGGTTAAAACAGAATATTTGATGCAGTCCAAACTATAAGATCCTTGTGAAAGACACAGGTAATTGAGATCTCTTATACAGGCCACCAACAAGAAAAAAAAGACTGGCTGATGATGAAGCAGTAGTACAAAAGCAAATCTTTATTTGCGGTTGCTCAGCAACCATGTGTGGAGGGCCCATTTTTCATTTCTGCTTTAACTTGACTTGACAGGAAAATGATAATAAATATGAGATTATTATCAACGGGTATAGATTATTTTGCACAGATGAACAGCCATGTCAAAAAGAGGCATGTAATTTAGTAGCCCTTGAGAGAGAGACCATTAGAAAATAGGATTTTAGGTTCATTACTACCTTTCGGTTCCTGCACAGTTCTGCCAGCGCTCAGCCCAGACCCAGCCAAACTCCGTTCTGCCTCTCCATTTTCTCTACATGCGTCTTCGAAGCGAATCTTTCCGTGTTATCCAGCCTGTTGTTACCTGTGTCAACTTTTAGTTTCAATAACATGAACGAATCATTCTGTGGTTGCTACAGAACACAAACCATAGGCTGAAATAAATTTGGGGTTGTTCACTAAATGGATACTACCTATCCATTATCCGACTATCTATCCATTATCCGACTAAAGAAACAGTAACCAGGTGACTAACGTAGCATTTAATTAAGAGGAGTAATTGAGGTATTAACACAATGTTCAGTCCACGCAAGAGATTCGATGAATAAATCCACCAGTTCAGTTCTGAAGTGCACAAGATATTTTAATATGTACAAACATTAAAAAATATGCTACTGGGAATGCAAAATTTAAAGCTATAAATTAAGCCCTTAAAAAAGGCTTTAAAGTGAATATTATTAGTTTGCAGAGGAGCTCGAACAACTTAGGGAGGGAATATTAGAGAATGTGAAAGCTGTTTGTGCTTAATACTTATGCTCACTNGCAAGGTAAAAGACTTTAGTAACTACATTTACATGTAGTGTGCATATACACACACATGTACATACACACATATATTCATATATACGTACATACATGTGTATACATATATGAGAAACTATAGTATATGAGAAACTACCGTTTCTCATATACACATTTTCATATTTACACGTGGACGTGCACATGTAAATATATATATAGTCACAGAGAGAAGCAAATCACGTCCACTCTGATACTTGTTCAATGTATTCGTATTTATACTAGATAGATGGATCAGAGATCCTCTCCTATCTGATGGTTATCTATCACCATGAAACCTCTAAGAGTGGTTTTAAAACTAATAACAGTATTAATATACTCTATTAATACACTTTACAAACTTTTTTTTTCTTAATCTATAGAGCCTAAAATAGAACAAAGCTTGAAAGGCAACAAAACACTTCTGTGAGCTGTAAATTGCTAATGATTCATACTGTTAAAATCAATAGGGGTAAGGTAATTTAGACACTGCAGATGTAAGCGTAGCCTTTTACAGTTGAAAAAAAGACAAATGTGTTAGGCATTTACTCATTGATACATAATATTCTGATGCTGCTTGTGATTTTATACTGGAAAATGTTCGTTGTTATAATGAAAAAAAGTGATGCGCCTTGTTCAAAATATTCCATTAAATTCTTTAATACACAACGAGTTTTATGGGTTACATTTACTGAAGAACAAATTTAGGCATGTGAATGTTATGTAATGGGGTGTTAAATAACGATCATACTGCGGGCGCTCTGCAGCATTTCAGAGATCGCATTCCCATTCCCACAGCACCAGCAGTTAGCAGGGATTCCTGGGACTTGCAGCGCCGCCCACGTGGGAAGCAGGAGCGCGGAGAGAGTCGCGCCCAGGGTCACCCGGTGCAAGGAGACACCCGGCAGTACCCGGCAGCGCCCACACGGTGGCAGTTCTGCACCTCGGTAGCAGCCAGGGCCGCCCCAGGGAGCAGCTGCTGAAGCTCCCGCCTCGCCTGCACGCATTTTATTTCCTGATTTCTTTTTGTTGTTGTTGTTGGAGTTAACACGCACTATTCTTTTATTCATCTATAATAAATCTTTTTTTTTCCCCACTTAATCTCTTAAACTCTAAAATTGCTTCACGTTAATATTAATAATTCAAGGAAAGTGAGCAGTTTCAAGGTCTAGTTGCAGCCCATCGAGAACTGCCAGGCACCTTTGCGTGAAGGCCAGCGAGACCGGCAGTCCCACCTCAGGCGAGGGGAGAGGCAGAAGGGCAGAGTGGGAAACTTCATCTCTCCCCTACGCTGTTTGGGGCATTTATCAAATCCGTGAAGATGAAAAAAAAAAAAAATCAAGGGAAATAGGGAAATGATGCATGTAAATTATTAACAGCCTGCCTCAGAGAGTGAGGAGATTCTGTGGATATTGTATTAACTGGAACAAATTACGTTGTATGTTCAAAAGGAGTAGCAGTTCCAAAAGGCTGCATCCGTATAATGCATGCAACAGTCTCATCAGAAACTGTTACCTAGAAAATAACACCGTAAATAGGAAATAAAAAAGAATATAAATGTCAAGAAAGTACCCTGACGCTCAGAGAGCAACTTGTTTATTTTTACAAGGATTTATAATGTTGAATCATATGGGTTAAAACAGAATATTTGATGCAGTCCAAACTATAAGATCCTTGTGAAAGACACAGGTAATTGAGATCTCTTATACAGGCCACCAACAAGAAAAAAAAGACTGGCTGATGATGAAGCAGTAGTACAAAAGCAAATCTTTATTTGCGGTTGCTCAGCAACCATGTGTGGAGGGCCCATTTTTCATTTCTGCTTTAACTTGACTTGACAGGAAAATGATAATAAATATGAGATTATTATCAACGGGTATAGATTATTTTGCACAGATGAACAGCCATGTCAAAAAGAGGCATGTAATTTAGTAGCCCTTGAGAGAGAGACCATTAGAAAATAGGATTTTAGGTTCATTACTACCTTTCGGTTCCTGCACAGTTCTGCCAGCGCTCAGCCCAGACCCAGCCAAACTCCGTTCTGCCTCTCCATTTTCTCTACATGCGTCTTCGAAGCGAATCTTTCCGTGTTATCCAGCCTGTTGTTACCTGTGCCAACTTTTAGTTTCAATAACATGAACGAATCATTCTGTGGTTGCTACAGAACACAAACCATAGGCTGAAATAAATTTGGGGTTGTTCACTAAATGGATACTACCTATCCATTATCCGACTATCTATCCATTATCCGACTAAAGAAACAGTAACCAGGTGACTAACGTAGCATTTAATTAAGAGGAGTAATTGAGGTATTAACACAATGTTCAGTCCACGCAAGAGATTCGATGAATAAATCCACCAGTTCAGTTCTGAAGTGCACAAGATATTTTAATATGTACAAACATTAAAAAATATGCTACTGGGAATGCAAAATTTAAAGCTATAAATTAAGCCCTTAAAAAAGGCTTTAAAGTGAATATTATTAGTTTGCAGAGGAGCTCGAACAACTTAGGGAGGGAATATTAGAGAATGTGAAAGCTGTTTGTGCTTAATACTTATGCTCACTGCAGTTTGTAAAATACTTCCTGATTAAAAAAAAAGCAAAAGGGGAAATAGCCTCCCGGCTACACCCTTGCCCTCAAACCCCACTGGTCTGTTAACTTTTTGCCGCTTCAGATGATGAGCATGTTTACCACGGTCCAGACTAAAAGTGTAGCTGTCAACATGAGCCCTAGGCACATTTCTGGAGGAAAAAAAAAAAAAAAAAGAAAAAAAAAAGGCAACGAACTAGGTGCTGGGAGCTCTCGGCGTCCAAGGCACACGTTCTGGTAAGAACACTCCACTACCGCCACCCGGTGCCGGTGGCACACGGATGAGCTCGGTTAAACGTGTCCTGCCCCGCGCGGAAGGGGACCCGCTCCCGGGGCCTCGGCTCCGCTCACCCGCCGCCGCCCGCCACGGCTGCCCGCGCTAACGGCTGCGCGGGCGGGGCGGCAACTCTCGCGAGACGGGAGCGGCGCGCGCGCCCTAACGGCTGCGGCGGGAGAGTTCGAACGCGTCGGGCGAGCGCGCGGCGGCGGCGCCGCTGGGTGAGCGCGGGGGGCCGGGAACGGGAAAGGGAAAGGGAACGGCGCTGATCGCGGCCCTGCCCCATCTCCGAGCAGCCCCCAGCGCTCGTGCCCCTTCCGTCTCCGGGGAGGGGCGCGCTGGCGGCGGGGCGGTCGCACTGAGCCGGCTTTGCTCGGAGCCCCCTCTTAATTTCTCTGCGTTTGAACACCCAGATCACCTTTGTGTTGTTTTCCTCCTGCTGTCGGCCAGAGGCTTTCTGGAAGTGTGGCCTGTCGGTCCATGAGGATTTCTTCCTGTGAGAGTGCCAGGTAAGAGGCCCTTTCAACTCACAAGTTGCTTCCCCCTCCATTCCGGGTGTGTAGCGGCCTTCGGGGTTCTGTGGTGGACCTGGCCAGAAGTAAGTAACTGACTGATCTGGAAAAGCTCATCTGCGTTTAAGACTTTCCTATTTAATAAATACATGGATTTTTAAACAGTTTTTGCATGCTGTGGTCTTGTGCAGTTATCAATTTAAACACCATAAATCAGGTTGAGGAGTGAAAAAGTGTCTTGTAATGCTCTGAATGAAAAATGTGAGTTAATACATTGTGTTTGGGTCCAAGAATAGCCTTATTTTGCAATGCAATACTTCAGTGTTTTTTATTTTATTTATTTTTTTTAGGCTTATAGCACAAAGAAAAGAAAGATCATAATGAAGCGTGAAGCATTTTTAAAAGTTGTGTCTAAGGACTCAATTGAAGATTTCCTGCGTTTTACTCGGATTCCTGTAAGTAAGCAATGATACATGTACATAGCTAACAAAGTCTTAAATCTTTCTGTGTCAGAGGGGCAGAAAATTTTTCCCTGTGTGTGCTCAAATAATAGTCCATATGCAGAAATAATAGCATTATTGCACAAAATAATTCCAAAAGGAACTTAATGGAGGATAGCTGGAAAAGCACAATCTGAATTTTTTCCTGTGTTACGAAACAGCTATTTTTTAAATACTTGGTTGTAGTATAAAGTTTGCAACTTTAGAATAATGATTAATGCACCGATAACACCAGAAAATATTTATTTGAAAGTCTTGTTTTTTAAATACCTATAAAAAAGTTTGTTTGTTGCTATATAACAAATGGGAGCTAATATACAGACGTAGCAAAAGTCTGTTTTGTTAGTATTTTTTCACCGATTTGATAAGTTTAGGCTGTCTACTTCTTCAGTCAATATATACTATATTTATTTATATATACTATATTTATATTTAACATATACTATATTTATTAGTTCTTTCTACCACTGAATGTTCTAGAGATATGGAGAGTAATAGATGTCTAAATTGAGCATGGAGAAAAGGAGGGAGAAGAACAAAATAAACCATGTCAGGGTGAAGTAAATAGTACAGCTGAACCCTGTGTTCACAGGGGGACAAATTAATTTATTAATGGAGCATAGATATGAAATCTATCAATCACACATACAGCAGATATCATGCACTGTGTAATAAGCTTAGAATTGTTTGTCTCCCAAATGCTGCTGAGAGTCTCTTTGTCCAAGCATTTTGAGCTTTCCAATTACAACTTGGCATTTTCTTATGCTGAAGTCTGGGTGATAACTTTATTCCTGGATTACCATTGCTTGAAAGCTGCTTCCCATTATTTTCCCATTTCTCCTCAAATCACTTTGAAAAGAAATTGTCCCATTTAGGATAATATAGGATACTTTCTATCTTTCCATGTTCATGGTCAAGTTTCTTCTTCCTTCTCCATCCACTAACCTATCCTGACATACCTCTTGGTCTGTTCATATTGGAAATTGTTTTTCCATCCCCATATCTTGAAGAGCAATATGATGTGTGTGTCATTTTTGCATCACCCATTCACAAGAGCTGTTTTACAACAATACGCAGCCATCTATTGCTTGTAAAACTGAATTATTTACCAAAACAGAGCCCTCTAGTATTTTTAGAAATAAACTTTGACGCATCCCTTTTGCCACAGTTTGCTAGCATCTATCCTTTTTGTTTCTAGGCTTCAGTTCCAATCCCCTAGCCAATACTTCTGGGAACTGATTATCACAGTCTCTAAAAAATATATCAGTTTAAAACTATGTTCCCTCATGGTGAAAGAGCAAAGGAATATCCAGATTAAGATTACTCTTTGATTGTCTAGCAGATTTGAGTAGTTTTATTCATTTTTTTTTCTCTCCAAACATTCAATGGAGAAGGGTATATGGCCATGTCTTATATTGGGAGTGGACACCCTCCTTAATTTTTAAATAATTGTCCTCCTTTCTGGAGGAGGCTGTGGTGGTATATTCTTTGGAAACTGAGGTGTAGGTATATAAAAAAAAAACCTTTCTCCTTTTTTTTCTAGGAAAAAAAGAAAGAATTTTTAGAGTCTTATAACTTTCCTTACTTTGCATATTGTGTTTATGCCCTATTATTCTGCCCATTTTGTGCTCTAGCCTCAGAACTGACCTTTTGTACATCTTATGTTTTCTTTTTAGCACTGCTACTTTTTCAATGTCTTCCATTCCTCTCATCCTTTTAATTTTCCTTTTACCTCCTCTCATTCTTTTGTTTGAATCAAATACTTTAAAATTCTAGGGATTTGCTACTTTCCCTTTGTTTGCTTTGGGCTTTGTTATTTTCTTCCTTTTATTATTAAAAGATTACTACCATATATTATGGTACTGCTTCTCAAAATCTTCACGAAATAATGTTAAATTTTCCATTAAATCCTCTTCCAAGCCAAGAAAATACAGTATTTCTTAGCCATATATGTGACTAATTCATATCTTCTTTTCCATCATTCAGTGGCATCTCTTTCCCTAATAGGTTTTGGAATAATTCTACTTCATTTTGTCCCAAGGAATGATCCAAAAGCTCTAGTCTTATCATGAATACATTCTTTTTGTTCAAATTACTACAGTCTTGTGACTTCTGGGTTTGTTTGAAGTAGCAGTCTACACAACTCCCTGTGCAACTTTTGCTTAATTGTTTCTGTTTTCAGTTGTAGGATGGGATAGGATGGAATAGCAAAATGTGGGCATTTTGCTATAAATATGTAATAGGATCTTTCTCCTCTTAGCCTTCTGGGAACCTTTTAATGCTTAACTGCTGCTTCTTTCATTATTTTCTACTTTTCTTTTCCTCTTCAGATTTTTTTTCTTTTTTTATGTATTTGCAAACTAAAATACTTCAAGATATTTCATATACCTTTTCTCTCTTTCTCACAAAATATTTTATTTCTAAAAACATTGACTTCACTGTTGCAACTTGCATCTCAAAAATCTTCTGAACCTCTTGATTTTTGTCTATTTTTTACCTTTTGTCTTCTACTCTGTTTTTCCTATGTATGTTCCCTTTCCCAGCACATTAGCACTGAAGGCAGCTAATAGGCTTTCCATGTCCGAGTTACCTCTGAGACCCTAGAAAGGATCTTCTGAGGAAATTGTTCAGACTGGTCTGGTAAAGTGGATATTCTACATAAACCAAAGAAGTTCTTTTATGTAATTAAATGCATCAAGGATGGCGCTCCTCTGGGAGCTCTGGTTTTGAGGATATATGAGCATTTATGAAACGTTGTTAAATGTACAATTAGAAGAATATTTAAGGATATTAGCAGACATTATATATGTGATAGAGGAGCCTCCGTCCTGAAGACTCTTGCACTTCAACAGAAGTGTCTTTTGTACTGACTGGTCCTAAACGAATAAAAATGATGGTTTGATATGCCCACTGCCTCAACTGACCAAATTGCAAATTCCTCCTTTATAAAGGCTAACAGTGCCTCAGGAATCCCAGATCTGACTTTCCATTAAGTAGAATTTAAGAGGAGGGTATGGAGTTAATGTGCTCAGGAATTAGATTCAACAGAGAAGCTTTAAAATACTACAGCATACACTGTACAGCATACATAGAACACTGCAGATCCTGCTTGAAGATCTGTGCTCGTGGCTATGCTAAATGCTAGATTTCTAACCTTTGCATCAGGATTGTATTTCAACAACCATCATGAGCAAGATAACAAAACTGGGATCAGGGAAGGTAATTCCATCCAGTTCTCAAATCCTTAGCTAAGAAAATAAAGTTGTCTCCATCAGGGAGGAAGTATTGGGAACACATGAGAGAGAATATGATGTTGTAGGGACATGGTTTATGTTCAGTGGTGTTGCTGTCAAGGAATAAAGACTTTATTCTTAGAAGAGTTTTTGTAGTTTCCTGATAACTATGAGGAATAACAAGAAACAGGAATTTCTCACACTGCTTTTTAAAGAAATACAACTTTTAGCATATACTTTATTACTTCAAAGGAGTGGCAAATAGTCCTTATTCTCAAGGAATATGTTAATTTTAGGAAATGTAATGATGAAATAAAAGCTATTATACTGATGCAGGTGTAATGCCTTAAACCACTTCACAGAAAAACACATTTGATCCGTTTGACTTAAATGAGCTACTTCAAGAACTTCCAAGAAAACAAAAAGAAGTACTATGGGAGAGGCTGACACATCTATTGACACAGATTTTGATGGAGAACCCTGTGGAAAAATGGCAGAGGACTGAAGATGATGAAAATGATGATGATATGGAAGTCGAGATAACTCCAGAAATGGTAAAAATCTCTTAAAATAAAAATATGACAGGTATTTATGACAAGCTGGCTGGAACCAAAAGCTTTTTCAAATATTTTGAAACCGTTGTATTTTAAAAGTTACACCTTTGTTGCTTTTGGTTTTTATTGCTTTTGGATGCCAGTATACTCTGTTCAGAATGGAAGCTGAAGAACATTTCATTGTTGCTTTCCATTACTTTCCAATAACCCATAAGGGTTATTGTCATAGTTATCCTCTGACTATAAAGTAGTCCACAGAATTTGTTCCTCATCTTTCCCCCTCATCCCCTTTCTCCAGAAACAAACTGTAGCTGTGATCCAAGGAGTGACAGCTGTAGTTACTGCTTCCATACCTGCAGTGGATGAAAATGTGAACTACAAAGCTCTTCTAGAATGTGTTTTTATATTAAATGGTATGTATGTGTCTGTCATGGTATGTGGCTTTATACTGTTTTCCAGCAGATGACTGTACTAGGTTTTTTGTTTAAATTGCACTTCATTTCAGAATGTGTTGATTCATTCCAGTCAGCTAAAAGTACCAAAGTTGATGGTGATGCGTGTTTATATTACACAAAATTAAGGGATTGTTACTTAAAAATAAATGATGTAGTCCAAAAGATGTAATTTCATTTTTTTCTTATCTCTACACTGAATGATAGTTAACTGTTCTTATTATTATGTGTCTTATAGTATTTTTCAAGTAAAGCTTAAGATTCTCTTTTATCCATCCAATAACCAAAACTTAAAATTAACATACTTGCCTAGACACCTACAATAGGAATAAGTCATCTTTAATAAGATGTATAAATATGAGAAGAGCTAGCAGCCATTGTGAAATGCACTTAGAATTAAGAGTAATATTTTACAGGATTAATATAAATCATTGCAGTAAATAATTACTTTATACTTCTGTAGGAATTTTTCCTGCATTACCTGAAGCTGATACACTCCTACAGGGTGCCATCCAGCGAATATGTGAACTTTGGTGGGAGAAAGGACTGGAAGGGAAGGAACAGCTAGGAAAAACTCTGTTTATTATCCTGCTAAGAAAAAGCCTGAATAAGGCTTCTACGGTATGGTGAAACTGTGTGGACTTTTAAATTATTACTGAATGTTCTAAGAAACAGAATTGCTTCAAAATACTTTTTCTCAAGTTAATTTGTTTCCACTGTCTTAGTGCTTTTCAAGTAATGATCTCCTAAAATGTATGTTGGTTATAAGGCATCTTTTGGAGATTGCATGCCTAAAAAAGACTTGAAAATGTTATCTTTTCTAGAAAAACTTTAAAGACTTTTAGCCTCAGTATCACAAATGAACTGTTGCTTTACAGTCTTTCTTCATTCATTTCTGAAGTCCAGTATTCAAGATTCAGTAGCAGTTAGTGCTTTTGGTTAATTCAGGTTTGAAGTACTACATTTAGCAGCTTGTAGAGACTTCTTGTATGAGATGCTTCATTTTCTGTTACTCTGTAATATTTACATATCTTTTTAAACATATTTCTCTGCTAATTGACTGAAATCCTTCTTTCCTAATTTGTGAATTACTTAGAGCAAAGTGACATGCATCTTTTGCACTAACCCAGTAACTGTTTCCTTTACTCACTCCTTTTTTTTTTCCCTATTAACAGTGGCTTTCACTGTATAAAATTTTCAGAAGCGGTATAGTTATCCATTTTTGCATGAAGTGTCAGCTTTCTTTCTGCACATCTTCAGCTGTTAGAAGTCAGTGTTTCTGCACTTATGCCTATTTTTCATCTTTTCCCCATGATGGAAAGAAACATCATGAAAGTTCTTAATTTTGGAATCAATAATCTCCTAATATCCGTACCAGCGCTTTCAAATTCAGGGTTAAAAATCCTGTAATTGATTCCTCACTTAAAAGGTTCAGAGTTATACCTACTTCACTGTAATTTAGCAGGCATTTTTTCTTTTTTTCCCTTCCTCTGTCAGGGGGCAGATATAGTTCGTCTATGGAATCTACATCAGACATTACTTTGTTTTGATTATGACTTGGAGGAGAGTAATATAGTCAAGGACTTGTTGCTTCAGTGTTTTATGAGCATTAAACACATTAAGAAAGAAGAGGTAAGAAAAAGCTTATTGTGCTTTAAAAGTTTGCTTCATTTGACCGTTAAACTCTGTATTTACTCTTTTTTTGCAGTGTCTCTTAAATTGGGGCATTCCTCTGATGACTAGCTTCCTTCTATATATCTATATATGGCTAAAAAAAATATAGATCTAGATATATAGAGATGTATATATACATAGATCTATATATAGAGAGAGATATATTTTTTTCCTCGTTTACTCCTGTCAACAGGGAAGAAGATTCTTGAGTTTTTTGTTCGGCTGGAATGTGAACTTCATTAAACTGATCCATGGAACTGTTAAAAACCAATTACAGTTTTTTCCAAGGTATGAATCACAGATGTTCTTAATGAGCATTAAGAGCTTGGCTAAAGTTTTCTTTGTCTCAAGTTCTAAAATACCTTGTGTGTTGACAGAAAATATCTGAATGCAGAGACTTACAAATCTGCTGAATATAACCCGTGTATTGTTTCAGCAATTCCATGTAATAGCTGCCTTGCAGACACCCACGTATATACAATTGTAGGTGTAAAAACATGCTTATTTAGCATTAGCTATAGAAAATGACTTTTCTATAAACTGTACTGCATTACTTGCAGTATTTGTGTTATAAAATTGCAGGTTCTTCTGTCAAGTTTTTGTTTTTGTGTATGTGTACTATATATAATTTATGTATTTCTTATGCTTTTATTTTTCATGTGGTCAATTTCCAAATTAATTTGATTAGATGCTGTATAGGGATATACTAATGAGAAGTACCTTGACAGATCATAGCCTAAGAACTTGACTGATGAGTAAATATGGATTTTTTTCCTTTCATTATTCAGTGAAGTGTGATCAAAATAATTCTTCATGTTGACTTTCAGTTTAAATAATATCTATCCACAGATATTTACTAACAACTTATACATTCATTATGAGATAAATGCTAAAATACCTGAACTAGTGTTTTAGCTTTCCACTGCAAAAGATTAAAAGATATTTTTCCTGTTTGTTTGGTTTGGTTTTTCCCTCCCCTTCCCATCTCCCACATAGTGCTTAGCTTTATTAATTCAAGATTAACATTGCTATTCTGGAAATTTCAGTGTACACTTTCAAAATACTTGTTTCTAATAATATATGCAGAGTTAAGAATAACAGTTTTTATTACTCATCCTAAGCTTCATATTATTCCTTTATTGAAATGTATATGCATATGGTTAAGAAGTTGATGGTGTTTCTCGTATTTTAACATAGATCCCTGATGACATACATTTCAGAAGTTTACTTCAGGGCTTGGAAGAAGATGTCAGGAGAGACCTTAGAGGTAATGATCTCACAGTTGGATTACTTTGAGCCTCAAGGTAGATATATATGAATTCCCAACCTCAGGAAGGTTCCTAAGCAAGCCAAAGAAAAAGGCCTCTTCAACATGCGCAGGGAATGAGTGAGTTGCACTGGCCACTGTGATTGCCCTGATTGTACATAAGTGCTTTTAACTCTGCCACTGAAATACTCCTTTACATAAACTGCATTTAAGCAATGTATTTTAAGCACAGTAGTTAGCTACTTGAGTAACATAAGACTTTATTCAACTTTTGCAAGTCTATATATATCATAGCCTAGATACTTACCTAGGTCTTATGGATTTGCATGGAAATGTTTAAAAGCATAATCAGAACATCATAGTCCTGCCCAATTTCAGATTGCAAGTAACTCTCATACACAATGTGGGGACATTTTTGAATTCCAAACTTTTCTCTGAGAATTGAATTAATTATGTATACTAAAATTCTGAATTTTATCCATGCTGACCTAGCATGGAAAACTTTGGGTCAAGCAGAAGCCAAATAAGAAATAATATCTAAGATTATTTTCACTTGTTTGTATCGGAAAAAAATGCAAGTTGCTGGGTAGTGTACAATAATTACAATTATTCATATTTCTATATGTGTTTTCAATATTTCAATGCGTGTATTTCTGTATGTGTAGATACTTGAACATAACTGTATTCAGGACTTCATGCATCATGGAATACACCTTCCCAGAAATTCTCCTGTTCATTCAAAAGTGAGAGAGGTAAGTTCCTACAAGGCATGACATGAATTGAAGCATCAAAATCAGATGAGTTACAACAAAGGGAAAATTTTCATCTTCATACTAAAATACTTCTCACTGTTTCCTTAATGAAGTCCATTCAAAGCGATCAGTGATCCTCTATTAATCTCAGGTTAGATCTGTCATCTTCATGTATAAATAAGATTGACGTAGTCTCTTCATGTGTTCCATTCGTTCTTCCTCTGTAACACTGTTTTTGTAGATTCCATTCACAGGCTTCCATGTCTAGCACTAGTTGTGAATATTGTGACTTCAAAGGTGATACTTCTTTTCAAGTTGTCCAGTGTTTCAGATGGAGGTTTTATTTTATATCAAATTGCATAAGGTCCTTTTTTTCTTTTTCTGTATTTTTTTCCATTCTTTCTTTTATCTTTGTTATTGAGATATGACAATAGTACAGGCTTTTGCTACAAAGCAGAGGCTTTTTTAAAGTTCTAAATCACAAGGAGTGTTGATGCTTGCTATTCTTCAATGCATATATATGTCTAAATTTATTATTCTTCATAATATGCTAAATCCTGTTGGCCTTATATAAAAGATAAGACAAAAACACACCTTTCTAGAACTCTGGAAACAGCATAAAAGCGCATATAAATATTTCATTCTTTTTTTGTAGATGCTGAGTTATTTTCATAAACAAAGTAAAGTTCGTCAAGGAGTTGAAGAAATGCTGTATAGGTTGTATCAACCAGTCCTTTGGAGGGCACTGAAGGTAATTATCTTTTTCAGAAAATAGGGTTATCTTTCTCTAATGACCAAGTTTTGGGTTCCCTTCTTTGTTCTAATTGCTTTTAAAATTAAATGACCAGGGGAAAAAATCAAGTATGTTGATGATCTTGATTGTATCAGAGTAACCTTGCAAGTTTATGCTATCTAATTTCTGTTAATAGAATTTGCTTATATAATTCAGTTTTGTTTATAGATTTCTATACTGTTTTCATTTCTACAGGGAGTTCTTTCTAGGATTGCAGTTGGCTGTGGGGCTAATGCTGCTTTTGTTCTTCTCATCTCCTTTTCAGACTGGGAATGTTTTGTAATATTTTATTCTGTTTTCCAAGTTTTTTTAATGTACAAATAATCAATGCTTCATTGACTAAGGCCAGAAATGTCCACAGAATTATTTGCTCTGACATTTTGTTTAATACTGTCCTTAAAATGTAACTAAATTAGATTATTTGTGCTGAAGCATTGCTTGTAGATAATCCTTTATTCTATTCTGATTGTCTGTATGAACTGTATGCTGTTAATGTGCACTTATTCAAGCATTCAGAAAAATTTGTTTTCTAGCACTTTTAGGGTACGTGTCAAAAATGTTAATTGTAGACTTGCTGCAGGACCCTGGGAGGAAATCCTGATTCCAGAAGTGGTTTACATTCGTAACAGCTGCTATTCATAACGTGGTTCTAATGCTGGAACCATTCGAAAAATATCAGAGGTCTCTCTGAATTTCAGGATTTTTTTTTTCTCCCTGACAGCTTCTATGTGGATCTACAGTTAAGTACTTTAATCTTGGAAGTTAAGAGACATATTGAATAAATCACAGACTTTTTTTAATATATAGCAAAATGGTCCAATTCTTGTAAGCACATTTCAGAACAGTACAGGGAGGGTTGTGTAAAACTGAATGCAGCAATTATATGAATCATGTAATGATTCAGTGTGAGGGAAACTTTGCATTCTTAATGATTCAGTAAAATATTTGTGATCCCTGAAAAGAAACATGTGACTGAATCAACTTAACAGTTTATTTTCAGATATACCACTGACCTGGGTAGTGTAGATAATAGTTTTTCCTTTTCATATACTGTTGAACGGTTTGCCTTTTTAAGAGGATGATTTCTGTGACTCAGGTATTTTAAGATACAGACCTAAGTAGTGACAACTATAAGCTCTTCCCATCTGCTAAGGAATCCTCTCCTAGACTTGAAATCGCAGTTTAATTTTAGGTAACTAGTTTGCTCCTATCTTGTTCTAGAACACTGGCTACATAGCAGAAGGAAAATTATAAAAAGGCTTCTTTACCTTTCTGTTTTGCAAAACTGAGAAAATGCTTCAGTTATCATAGAATCGTTAAGGTTGGAAGCAACTTCTAGAGATCATCTAGTCCAACCCCACTGCACATGCAGAGTCACCTAGAGCATGTGGCACAGGATTATATCCAAGCAGGTTTTGAATATCTCCAGAGGAGACTGCACAACCTTTCTTGGCAACCTGTTTCCAGTGCTCTGTCACCCTGACAAGAATTTTTTTCCTTAAGTTTCTGTGGAACTTTTGGTACTTCAGTTTGTGGCCATTTCCTCTTGTCCTGTCGCTGGCCACCAGTGAAAAGAGACTGGCCCCATCTTCCTCACTGCCTCCCTTAAGGTGTTTATAGACACTGATCAGGTCCCTTCTCAAGCTTCTCTTCTTCAGGCTGAACAGACCCAGCTCTCTCAGCCTTTCCTCAAAGGACAGATGTTCCAGACCCCTGATCTTGTAGCCCTGCACTGGACTCTATCCAGTAGCTCCATGTCCTTCTTGTACTGGGCGGCCCAGAACTGGACACAGTACTCCAGATGTGGCCTCACCAGGGTGAGTAGAGGGGCAGGATCACCTCCCTCAACCTGCTGGAGATGCTCCTCTTAATGCACCCCAGGATGCCTTTGGCCTTCTTGGCCACGAGGGCACACTGCTGCCTCATGGTCAACCTGTCGTCCACCATGACGCCCAGGTCCTTCTCAGCAGAGCTGCTCTCCAGCAGGTCGGTCCCCAGCCTGTACTGGTGTCTGGGGTTATTTCTCCCCAGGTGCAGGACCTTGCACTTGGCCTTGTTGAATTTCATGAGGTTTCTCACTACCCAGTTGTCCAGTGTCCAGGTTATAAGAATAAAGAAATTGTGTGTTGATCAGTTTTGAAACGAACTACCTTATATCTCTTTCTCCATAAACTGCTCATTTTTCAAATATTTTGTGTTGCATGAGCCTTGTAACTTCCACTTAAAGTATTTTATAAGCATTTATAAACTTTATAAGCCTTTACAATATTAGCCCTTATATAACTTATTTAGCATTGCTCATATGCTAAAGACATATGAGACAGTTAATGCAGTGATTGCTTATTAATATAAGAAGCTATATAAATATAAAATATGGTTTATCATTATATGAGTAGTACTGATTAAGCAATTTTTTTCAAGCTTAAAAACCAAGAGCTGTTCTTTCAAGATGTAAAGCGGTTGATAAAGATGATGTCATTAAAGACTTCAAAGTAACTTTTTTTTTTTTTTTGCAAGAAGTTAGTATTTCAGTGAATTTGAAGTTAATTTCAGTATTGTAAGGTCTGGTGGAATTTAAAGCTCTGAAAATGAACTGAAAAAAGGAAAAAAAAGTATAAAAAAAATCTGAAAAATCTACAAGATACACACGCATAAAACTAAAGCCTCATTATCCATTTAAATAGCCAAAGGCTCCTCTTCCATGTGCAATTTAGTGTGGAATAAAATAGAATATGAATCTTAAGTCCTAATGGAATTTGATTTAACTCTGAGGACACTTGTTCTGTAATAAAAGCCTGAATATGCAAAAACATTCGAGATAAATTCTAATTAATTAAAGGTAGAAATTTAAAATATAGGTACACAATTCAGAATTAAAATGAGCTTAAGGGAATTCAACATAATGCATATAAATTTTATCAAAATTAAATTTCTGAAATGGTCCTGGTAGACAAGGCCTAGGTTATTGCACAAAAGCATACTTCAAAAGAATTAATTTTCACAGGAACGCTAGTGCAATAGAGCTATTTCCCTCATTTGCTTTGCATTATTATTATTGCTCTACAATATGGGCAAGCCCCAAGTTAAAAGTTTTTCTTCATTATTTCGGGACATAATTAAGATTCACAACCTCCACATTTTTAACTGTTTACATTATCCATGATACATAAGTAAAATTCAAAAATCCCTAACTAACGAATAGATAGCTGAACTTTACTTACCTATGTAATCTTAAATTTAGAATTGCTATTAAATTGGTTGAGTAGAAAAATTGTGATATATTTTTTCATTCAACCCAAAGATGGTACCCCATGTGTGGATCTAGGCCAGAAGAAACATACCAAACAAATTGTAACTAAAGTAGTTGTTCCTCATTTATTTTGTGGCTTTATGTGCTCTTTTTCGCTAGTTCTAAAAATCGCTGATTATCAGTGTGGTTTTTCTTTTCCCAGCTTTGATCAGAATGACTCCTTTGACATGGGAAGAAAAAGATTTGAAATAATCAGAAGTTTTTTTTGAACCACCTATTACTTTCTCATTACCCACGTTTGCATTACTCTTATATAGTGTGTGTGTGGCTCTCTCTTTTTATACATATATAGTACTAGTCTAGTGTTTATATACAGTGTAGTGTGTATATATACTTATGTAGTCTAAAAAGAAAGCAACACACGCACACACTTTTTTGTTTTTGTTTTCATTTAGACCCAACATCTCTGTGGAATTTTTCATCCCTCTTGCTTCAGAGTGAGCCAGGCTCTCCTCATTGCATTGCTTACAGTCTTCCATAAATATAGGGTGATCATGTGGTTAGATTTCAGCTTTCTTCTCAGATGACTTAAATTTCTCTCTTTTTTTTGAATTTATTTTCTTTAATCTCTTTACCTGCTATCTGTTCTCTATCCCTTATTATGTTCAAAGGGCCTATTACTTTTCACTATTGAGTGTCTAAATACACTTTTTTTCTTACATCTGAGGCTCCACAGACAGGAAAATGGATAGTGTAGTACATTGAAAACTGTTACAAATGATCAAGTGTCTGGAGGTTTTGAGGCTTATTTTGACATTTGGAGAGCTGCCTAGAGCTCCAAAGACAGTCCTGTTATTCATGTGCAGAGATGCAGAACTGAATGTTTTTTAGATAAGCTATTTTCTAGCCTTGCTGGTACCTACTCTAAAAATACAGTTTTCTTGAAAAAATAGGCTTGAACTCTTCACATAAATTCAGATTTAGAGAAAGAGTTTATCAGTGAAAGCTTTGCTTGAATTCAAAGTTCTGTATCTTGAAGGGGAGCTTTAATGATTAATGCCAAAGTATGTATAGAGGGTGACTAACTGCTTTTAACTTACTCAGAGTTATAAAAGGCAATAGTTCTCTGACTGTGATTTCAGGATCTTTATTAAAAAGTAAGGTTTTAAAAATCTAGAGAAGTTACAGTAACATAGGATTATTTTTGCCTTAAGTTCCTGCCTATTGATTATAACATAGATCACTCGTAGAATTAGTTTTCGAAATACATGGATTTCTAAACTTATTAGACTTTCCAAATCCAAAATTTATTAGAAATACTAACAGAAGTGTTTGAAAGTATTATTTGCCAGATATGCCTTTTGACAATAAAAATGTCTACTTAGCAAAAACTGTCTTTTTCCTGCCATTATGACAGGCCAGGAACTCAGAAGTTCGCTCAAATGCAGCATTTCTGTTTGTTGACGCTTTTCCTGTTCGCGATCCCCATTTTAACACTGAGGAGATGGACAATGAAATACAGAGACAATTTGAAGAACTCTTTGTAAGTTTTAATGTGTGTATTAAAAATGAAACTTTCAGCAAAGCTAAAATGCTGTTGTTGCAGTTAAAGAAGTTATGGAAGTTGTGTAGTGTGTATAGGGAAATGCAGGTATGGAATATGGAAAATACAAAAGGAGACATATTTTAGATTAATTTAGTGCTAAAAATGTTATCACCACATGACACTGCACCATTTTCGCCTCTGAAAATGAAATATTTGGGACTGTTAGCTGTGAATGAAGGACTCTTCCAAAAGGCTAGGTGTCATGAAGTATGAGCCCTTTACCTAGGCTTGGTGAAGAGAACTCTGCATTTAATCTATAAACATTCAAGGTAATTTTAGTGCTCTATTACTACATATTTCTGAAGTCATGTATAATGGAAAAAAGAATCTAAATCTTTCCCAGATTATATGGATGAGAATAGGCATAATCTATTTTTAAGAAAAATTTGGGCAAATCCTCAATATGGTCTTTATAAATAAGTATATTAATAAATATATTAATAGATATATTGATAATTTTTTTTTTTTAGATATTATTTATATAAACTGTGGCAAATTTGCATGTAAATAGAAGTCTAGTAGAAGACTTACTGTAAGGCGTGGAGAGGGGGGTTGTATGTTTTTTTTTTTTTTTTTTTTNATTTTAAAAAGTTGAGATTCCAAAGGTACCGAAAATATTGGACAATATTTTCTTTTAAAACTTACAGCTTGCTCCATAATAAAATGCCTTGGGGAAATATTAGTATTATACTTCTTTCCTAATATGACAATTTACATAATGCATAAAAGGTAATGGTAGTATTTGCCCATGACAGTTTATTGTTAAATAGTGGTGGAGTCCCAGTAATATACTCACACTTTTCTTCTCTTTTTTGTTTTAGAACCTCTTAGAAGATCCTCATCCACTTGTCCGCTCTACAGGGATACTTGGAGTTAGTCAGATATCATCCAAATACTGGGAGATGATTCCCCCAACAATTCTTGCAGACCTTTTAAAAAAACTAATTGGAGAGCTGGCATATGATGTAACATCTGCTGATGTTCGCTGCTCTGTTTTTAAAGTAAATCTTTTCTGTAAATTTAAAATTATGGTTGTCCTTTTTTCACTTTACTTGACTAAGTCAAGGAAATGACTTAATCTGCCAAATTATTGATGCAATAAAATTCCTATAAATTATACACATATATATGAACTAATGCCCTTTACAAGCATAATTGTTCTATTTTGTGATTCCCACCCACTTTGAATTTCTATTCCCATACTTTTTTGCTGATAAGTTTAAGTTGTAATCATTTTATCTTTTCAATGTTTAATCATTTTTAATGTTTAATCATTTTATCTATTAGAAATCATGCTCACATTTAAAAATGTGTGCAGATGGGTCCCAATATTTTTCTATTTCACTGGTTTCAACCCATGCCTTCATATGCAGCTTTACATCCTGGTTTTGCACCCCACTGTTTCTGAGAGTTGAGAGCCTGAGATGAAAGCCTACTGCCCCTTCTTAATTTAACCCCAGAAGTGTCATGATCCAGTTCAACAATTTTAGTTGCATCTTTTTGTAAATTGTTCTTTGGATATTTTTATTTCGCATTTCTTTTTCTTGCAGTGTCTGCCAATAATTTTGGACAACAAACTAAGTCACCCATTACTAGAGCAACTCCTGCCAGCAGCCAAACACAGTCTCCATGACAATTCTGAGAAAGTGCGAGTGGCTTTTGTGGATATGCTGCTGAAAATTAAGGCTACCAAAGCAGCTAAGGTAGGATAAATGACACGATAGATAACAAACAGAGGATTAAAACCATGTTATTTATTTTAAAAATATGTATGATTGCTGCAGTAATTTTAAAAGGAAAAAAATACATATTTAATGTAGTCATAATAATATGTCATAATAATCATGTTGGATTTACCCTTTTTATATATTTAAGCATTTAATTGATGCTTTATTCCTAAGACTTGTGAAATGCTCTGTTGGTCATTTCTCTCCATTTTAAGGCTTCTTTTTTTTAGCAGGGAGAGGGAGCAGGGAAGTTCTTGCAAGGCTGGGCGGAAACCTGAAAGCACTTTTTTAGTGATTTCATAAATTCTACTGACATTATAGTGTTCCCAAAGAATATTTATAAATTAATTCGTCCCAGTGTCATGGTCAGCTTGCAGCCCCTCTATATTTCTCAAAAGAGTTATTTATAGGAAAAACCTAGATATTATTACAGAAAAGATGTTTATAGAGAGGCTGGAAAGTTTGCATTCGAGTTGAGATAAATACTCTTCTTTCCCCCGTGTTCTTTCTAGTTTGGAATTGTTACGATTTGGAGTAGATCTAGTGCTTCTCTGTACCTAGGTGCTTTTCCCCAGCAGTCACTGGCGTCACAAGCCCAGGTCACTTTTTCCCTTTGCCAAAGCTTAACATCTTCATGGACTTATGTTATTTTTACTGTTTGTCTTTTGTAGGTATGTAGGTGGAGGTTTTCTTTTTATAGTATCTTTTTCTATATTTTAAAAATCTGTCTGTATTAACCTGTAATTTCACAGATATTGTGCAATTTTTCTTGCAGCAAAGATAAACTCTTCACTATTTGTGATTACATTAGCAAAAGGTTAACTGCAGTTTGCTGATACAGATGTGGTTATAGTATTATTATGTATACTAAAACATAAGCGTAAACCAAACAATCGTAAGACTATAGAAATGCTTATGCTATTCTGGTAGATATTATCTTATTTTGATGCTGGAAACTGTTAAAACACAGCTAATAATTTCCTTTCTGTACTTTGTTTTGTTTCGTTTCCTGCTCCTCATAACTCCCTTAATTTCTTCTCCTTTTAAAAAGTTCTGGAAAATCTGTCCCATGGAGCACCTCCTGTCTCGTCTTGAAGTTGATTCACGGCCTGTGTCGCGGCGCATCGTGAATCTCCTGTTCAACTCCTTCTTCCCTGTTAACCAGCCTGAGGATGTGTGGTGTGAACGTTGTGTTACTCTAATCCAGATGAATTCAGCAGCAGCTAGAAAATTCTATCAATATGCTTATGAGTATACTGCCCCTACCAATATAGGTAAAGTACAAAACATCAGCAGTCTTTTACTTTCTAAAGCTTTTCTCCAACAGTGCTTGCAAGAGGACACTGTTGCTAGATTTTCTGTAGTATGTGATTAGTTCATAGTTCTTGACATTCTTGACCCCTGCAATAATTCCTGGTGGTTTCAGTTCTGGGATTTCTCAACGATGAAGAAAGCAAAAATGCTTCTTTTGTTCTGTACTACATTCATTAGCCTATGTGCTTATTTAATCTCTCTTTCTTCTCCCACCTTAAAACTGTTTAAGCCAATATTTATCTAGCAAAAATAGTGAAATAAAATATGCTGATGTCTCAAGCAATTTGAGATCTTTCTGTGGAAGCTTCTATGAAAGTGAAAATATTTATTTCTAATAATCAGATTACCTGGGATCAATAGTATTTTAGAGTTGCTCAGAGAATATCTAAAAAAACCTTCTTCCCCATTAAAAGTGACAACACTCTGTACCACAGACAGTATAATTACCTTTTGGAAATAAGTGTTATTTTGCCAAGTAAAGGGTGCATTTTTATTTCCAATGAGTCCCAATACCATAAATAAAGTAATCTGCATGGAGTACTTACGTACAAAGTTCAAGCTGTTGCCTCTTTTCCAATCTTCACTTCTGGCAGGTAGTTTTGCAATAACATGTGCGAGTGTATTTCGGCCAGTCTTTTTTTCAGTAGAGGTGGCAACCCTTTCACATTTATCCAAGATTTCCTTGCGAAGGACTGCAGTGGATAGGCTCCTGCATCTTTCATTAAATAATTGGGATTTACATCTGTGGAGATGTGTGTTGAATATTGTTCATTAATTTAATAGCTATGTCCAATGAACGTGGGAAGTTCCTCTGAGCCCAGTTTGCCTGTGAGCCTTTGTTACTGTTGCTATTTTTTTTTTTAATCTGCAGACTTTCTTAATGAAATTACAGAAAGTACCATTTCCATTTGATATCTAAGTAAATAAATCATTTTCCATATCTCTTCTACCAGGAAATTCTAGTGTCTTTTTTTGCTGGCTCTGTTGCCCAACTTTCAGAATGACAGTATGGCATTATTTGGAATGTTATTAGTAATTACTGCTACATGTAAATAGTAAATATCTAATTAAATTTTTTTTGTATTTACTTGTAGCTAAATTGATGCTAACTATTCGGCGCTGCTTGAATGCCTGCATCCAGAAGGCAACGAAAGAGAGTTTTCATAATGATGGTGGTGGTGACGATGATGATGATGATGATAATGGAAAGGAAAAGGAGAACATAAGTGTAAGCAAGTTTACTTTATGATAAGTTCTAGTAATTTCTATTACACAGATTTTGAGAGGTAGCAGTTAATGATAAGCCAAAAGTCAGAAGGAAAGCACCTGTGCATCCCTGGATTTCAAAGGGGAAAAACCATCATGGTGTTTCCATGCTCTGGGATGACAGTAGTTTGGTGAAGTAGCTTGGATAAGCAAGAAAGAATGTGAATGATGAGCATTCTTCCAATTCCTGTGCTTGTTATAAATTGATTTTGCAAACAAATATATACAAAAAAAAACTAGCGAAATCACCAGAGCTTTATATGCGTTAAGAATAAATAAGTTTGTTCTGCAACAAAGTCAACAGTATTTTGCAATACATGGATTTTTATTCTTTTAAACCTTACTATAACCTACATTTATATTTTAAAATATAAATGGTAATATCATCTGTTTGCATTTCAGACGCTGAATAATGTATTGTCAATAAATGATAAGAGCTCCATGGCAAGTTTGTTGGAGATCATCGTAATTCTTTGGAGAAGTATTCATAAGTCACTAGATCACAATGAAGATGCCAAAGAATATGCC
This sequence comes from Crypturellus undulatus, assembly GCA_013389825.1. Classification (NCBI taxonomy): domain Eukaryota; kingdom Metazoa; phylum Chordata; class Aves; order Tinamiformes; family Tinamidae; genus Crypturellus; species Crypturellus undulatus. The sequence continues at coordinate 171,207 of VWPW01020001.1, forward strand.
ATCAGAAAATTTGCTTCTGTACTTCCTGAATATTTTAAAGTCTTTAAGGTAAAGAAAACATAGATTTAAACTTAAATATTCCTGTAATGACTTTGTGTTTTTCTATGTTTGTTTGAGCTTTTTTAGGTATTTATATCTTAACTATTTTCATGGGACTAAATGTTCTCTCTTATTTTTTGTTGTTACCGTGATCCTTAAGCAATGGCATGATTTTAAAATTCCACAACGGGTAAAAGCCCTTCTCTAATTCCCAAGTCTGACAGATCAACCAATATTTAAATAGTCCACACAGACTTTTTAATGCAACAAGTAGCTCTCCTTGTAGTGTCTTCAAAGGAATCCAACCTTTGGAATGTTTTGGAACACTTTGGAAATCAGTAACTGAAAAGATGCCATTACAGAATAAAATAATGTCAATTTTTAAATGAGAATCCACATGATTTCTTCTTCTTCATCAATACAGTTTCTCGTCATTATGATCCAGTTTCCCTTCAGCTGCTGTGACATCTGAAAAAGCTGATGCTTCTTTTTCAGTTGTTTGTGATTAATTTATTGTTTGCATTTGATCTATGCCAACTTTAGCCTCTTCAGAAACCTCCTCAAAAGAATCCCATGGGCTAGAGCCCTAGAAGGAAGGGAGGCCCAAGAGAGCTGGCTAGTGTTCAAGCGTCACTTCCTCTGCGCCCAGCAGCAGTGCATCCCTGTGCGTAGGAAGTCAGGCAGAGGGGGCAAGAGGCCTGCGTGGATGAGCAAGGAGCTGGTGGCAATGCTCAAGCAGAAGAAGGTGGTATACAGAATGTGGAAGAAAGGGCAGGCCCCCTGGGAAAAATACAGGAGCGTAGTCAGGGAATGCAGAGATGCAACTAGGAAAGCTAAGGCGCAGCTGGAACGCAGCCTGGCAAGGGATGTTAAAAATAACAAGAAAAACTTTTATAAATATATTAACAGTAAAAGGAAGATCAGGGGGAATGTGGGTCCTCTAGTGAATGGGATGGGCACCCTGGTTACGAAGAACACAGAAAAAGCAGAGCTGCTGAATGCCTGCTTTGCTTCAGTGTTTACCAAGGGCAGCCCTGTAGAGTCCCAGGCCCTAGTGACAGGAGAAGAAGCTGGAAGAAAGGAAGACTTGCCCAGGGTAGAGGAAGATTGGGTCAGAGAGCACCTAAGACACCTCGATGCCAACAAATCCATGGGCCCCGATGGGATGCACCCCAGAGTTCTGCGTGAGCTGGCCGATGTCGTAGCCGAGCCGCTCTCCATCATCTTTGAAAGATCCTGGAGAACGGGGGAGGTGCCGGAGGACTGGAAGAAGGCCAATGTCACGCCAGTCTTCAAAAAAGGCAAGAAGGAGGACCCGGGCAACTACAGGCCGGTCAGCCTCACCTCCGTACCTGGAAAAGTGATGGAACGGCTCATACTGGCCGTTGTCTCCAGGCACGTGGAGGACAAGAAGGTGCTCAGGACTAGTCAGCATGGATTCGCGAAAGGGAAATCATGCTTGACTAATCTGATAGCCTTCTATGATGGGATGACTGGCTGGATAGACGAGGGAAGAGCGGTGGATGTCATCTACCTTGACTTCACCAAGGCTTTTGACACCGTCCCTCACAACATCCTCCTGGACAAGCTCCGGAGGTGTGGGCTGGATGAGTGGTCGGTGAGGTGGATTGGCAACTGGCTAGATGGCAGAACTCAGAGGGTGGTGATCAGCGGTGCAGAGTCTAGTTGGAGGCCTGTGTTGAGCGGAGTCCCCCAGGGGTCAGTCCTCGGTCCAGTCCTGTTCAATTTATTCATCAACGACCTGGATGAAGGCACAGAGTGCTCCCTCAGCAAGTTTGCAGATGATACGAAGCTGGGAGGAGTAGCGGATACTCCAGAGGGCTGTGCTGCCATCCAGAGGGACCTGGACAGACTAGACAACTGGGCGGTCAAAAACCTCATGAAATTCAACAAGGCCAAGTGCACGGTCCTGCACCTGGGGAGAAATAACCCCAGACACCAGTACAGGCTGGGGACCGACCTGCTGGAGAGCAGCTCTGCTGAGAAGGACCTGGGCGTCATGGTGGACGACAGGTTGACCATGAGGCAGCAGTGTGCCCTCGTGGCCAAGAAGGCCAAAGGCATCCTGGGGTGCATTAAGAGATGCATCTCCAGCAGGTCGAGGGAGGTGATCTTACCCCTCTACTCAGCCCTGGTGAGGCCACATCTGGAGTACTGTGTCCAGTTCTGGGCCACATAGTACCAGAGGGATGTGGAGCTGCTGGAGAGAGTCCAGCGCAGGGCCACGAGGATGATCAGGGGCCTGGAACATCTGCCCTATGAGGAGAGGCTGAGGGAGCTGGGCCTGTTCAGCCTGCAGAAGAGGAGGCTGAGAGGGGACCTGATCTGTGTCTATAAGTGCCTCAAGGGAGGCAATGAGGAGGATGGGGCTGGCCTCTTTTCACTGGTGGTCACTGACAGAACCAGAGGAAATGGCCACAAACTGAAGCATAAAAAGTTCCACAGGAACTTAAGGAAGAACTTCTTGACAGTGAGGGTGACAGAGCCCTGGCACAGGCTGCCCAGAGAGGTTGTGGAGTCTCCTTCTCTGGAGATCTTCCAGACCCGCTTGGATGCAGCCCTGTGCCACGTGCTCTAGGTGGCCCTGCGTGTGCAGGGGGGTTGGACTAGATGACCTCTAGAGGTCCTTTCCAACCTTAGGCATTCTATGATTATATGATTCTATGCAGTTAGTAAATATCAGGTCCTTTCAAAATTTTAGTCTCCTTGATCTGTTTAATTGTCCCAGTGTTATTTAACAACGTGCTGTGTTTTGCCTGTGACTAGTAATTTCTGCTGCAGCATGTAGTGTGCATTTGGAAGGATTTTTAGTGGTCTGTCTTGGTTCTGGCTTTTACAATGAAACTTGAATTATGCTGGCTGTTGATTACAACATATTTCAAGCTAGTTTTAGTTTAATCTAGTAGTAGAAACCGTCCACTGCTATATTCTGCAGCTTGTATATACCCTAAAGCATTTGGAAATTGTGTAAGTAATGCCAAAGCAACTTGGATACTGAAAGTAACTTTCCTTCTGATGGGTTTCTTGACCAGATGAGATACTCTCTGTGAGTGATATTAAAGAGACTGGTTGGTTGTGCCATTGTTAGCCGCTATTGAGATATATGTAAGCTGGAACAATTATTTCCTTTACAAAGATTCTTAATGTAATGGAGCCATAAATAGTTTATGGTAGTTGTTTTTAATGGGAGGGGAAAAAAGGTAAATCCTTACATCTGAGATAATGTAATAATACTTTTTCAGTACTTGTTAAATTTGCATGTATGTATGTGTCTGCACATGCACATCATAAAGCAAAAGTTTTTATCCTAGGATGAGCGTTGTATCATTCCATTAATTATCCTGGCATCCTTTATGCCGCCTGCTGCGATTCCTACATTCAGGTACCATTTATTTATTTATTTTAAACCAAAACATCAGTGAAAAGAAACCTCTGGTTAATTGCTTGTTCATTTTCTGTTCTATTAACGCATTAAATAAAATATCCTGATGGATGAATTAATCTTCTAAATACATCTTACAGTAAGACCTCTAAGGTGCAAATGTGCTTGAAGCCATTTGCAAGTGTTGTTTGATATTATTTGGTGTTTGAATCTTTTCTGCACTACTGGACATATACATATATTTCCTTTTTCATTTGTTTATTTTAAAGCTGTGGTGTGATTTCGAAACTCAGAAATCTTGATAATGGAGCTGGTGAAAGCAAATATTCCACCCTGATAGACTGTATGTGTCGCTGGGGTCAAGTGGGACATGTTATGGAGTTAGCTTGTGACTGGTTGGCTGATGCGCTAACCCCAAGAAAGGTGAGCATAAATCAATGAAATTTGTTGTTAGGTTGCAGGAAAGCATCATACCGTTATTTTGCTTTTTAGAAGGAGCTTTTTTTAATATCATCTTATTCTCTTTTGATTTGTGATTAAACATGTTAACAGTGTGATACTGGTTCTGTTCTTCCCTCTTATTTAGAGCATTAAAACACCCGAACGACGGGTGCGCATCCACGTAGCACAGGAATCAAAGCCAGAATTAGCACTTGATTACATTGAATATTTATTGACTCATCCTGTTAATCGAGGTTGCCTGCTTGCTGTTCCTAAAAAGAAACTGAACCAGCTGTTGAGACTTCTCAGTGCTGCAAAGGTACTGTTGTCCTTGCTATAAATAGTGCTCACAAAAGAGTGCTTAACACTCCATTTTGTCTGACTCAATCTAAAGATGTGCAAGGATCCAAAGTTAATTTGATTGTAATAATTTCCATCCAGAAAATGGGACTACTTGAGGGCAAGACCAACTTTTCATCTATATTTAAGATAAATGTTTTAAAATAGAATTATTCTAATTTGTATTGTTTGCAGCTGTCAGATTTTAATATGTTTAACATTTTAAAGTGTCTTGATTTTGTGATCTAGTGCTTAACATTATTAAGGGGTCTGACTTTCAGCATATGTGTGGGTTGAAAATCAGGCTTCCTTAATATGTCATAGAAAAACACTTGTTCACTGTGCAAGTTGTCCAAAGAGTCTGTACATACTCCAGTCTTGGAGATACTGAAAGCCTTTCTGGATGTGGTCCTGGGCTGACCTGCTTAAGCAGGGGCCTTGGACTGTGGGTTCTGCAGAGCTCTCTTACAACCTCAACTATCTGGTGATTCTGTTAGTTTAGGCATTGCAAAGCAAAAGTACTTGAAAATATATCTGTTTCTGGGGAAGGGTGATTATTTTTTTTTTAACTTTTGTTAGAAAGTATTTTCTGAAAACACTTACATTGATATTACAGGAAGTTCTTGGCTCAATTCTGAAAACAACTGATACAAATTCTGGTAGCTGCAGTCAAGCAACTGGCCTAAGAGCTTTCAGCCTTTATTGCAGATTGAGTATTCATCTTCAGAACAAGGTATAGTTATGCCTTTGCAGTACAAACTAAAGCTACAGCTGACACACAATTTCAATTTCAGCTATAATTGCAAAGGCATTTGGTAATTTTTTTCCAGTTTTCTGAAGAAGAAAAGGATTACCTTTCACATCTGGAGGAGACAGGTACTTGGATAAGAAGTCAAGTTGTACCTTTTATACTCGCAAGTGGTCAAGAGGATGGCATTTCGGAACACCGTAGTATTTCTGAGTCGATTATCCAGGTTAGAGATCTCTTACTACTTAATTTTTACTGCTGCCAGTCATATGTTATGTGTAGTAAGTGCAGCAATTGCGCAGCACTCAGGGGGCACTGGAGTATTTGGAATCCAGTAAGTCAAGGAACTAATGAAACACTGCTGATTGTTCTGAGGATAATTTTGTGGTTTTGCTATTGACATCATTGCTTAAGAAGTCTCAAGCTCTTTTAACAGCTTTTAGCTATATTGTATCTCTTACATTTTATAAATCATAAAACTTTGTGGTTAAGTGTCACCAAACTTCAGGAATGTATTGCTTTAGAAAAATTTTCAACAAACTACAGTGTATGGTACTTACTCTAACAGTTAAATCAAGTCCTTGGAGTCAGCAGTGCCTAGTTCTTACCTAGATTTTTCCCCCAGCAGTGCATAACGTCTTTTCAGTATGTCTGTTGAAGTGAGGAAGTGTTTTATGTTTTATGCTTTCAGGTGAGAATTCTCATTCAATTTCTAGCATGCAGTGTAACTTGGGCCTCCCACATTGTAGGTGGCTTTTTTCCTCATATTAAATGGGGATAATACTTATGCAGTTTAAGGAAAAACACATTAACACAGAGTTAAAATTGTGACAGAAATGCAGTTCTGAAAAGGCAAAGAAATCAATTGCTAAAAACCAACCCCGTTCTTCTGTAGCAAAGATCCTGGAAGTGAGTTCCTAGAATTGCTGCTGCTGCTGTCACTGCTCTGAATAGCACAACAGAGGATAACTCTGAGGAATATGAAATGAATATGATACTTTACTGATAGAAAAAACATAGGCAGTTATCACCAGTAAACTCATCTGACTAGTCAATAATGGAAAACAGAGTGTGCTTTATTAGTAGAACTTAAATCCCATTTGCATCGTTATTTCCAGTCTTCAAACAGAAGTGTAAAGACTGATATGGCTTATCTGGAAGTCCAGGCCTCTTGATCCTGCAATAATAGGCCACATGCTTATTATGCAGCTCCTATTTTTCTTTTTTAACCTTTCTGTGTGCTCTGCTTTCTTGGAATGAGACATTGGCTGTGCTTTTTAATTGTTTTGGAGTGTCTGTTTAGTAACAAAGCTGTTATTCGGAGAGCAGACTGTGTCCCTCTCAAAATGTTGTCCTTAAGATATGCAGCAGTTACATTTGCTTCTTTCATACAGTAGTAAGGGGATTAGGCAGTTCTGCATGTTATGGGTAGAGATTGGAGAGGATTCGACTGTTTGTACTTCTAACTGCTCTTGTCCACTGGAGTTTCTGGGAGAGGATAGATGTGCTTATTCTGCTGGACTGTGGGACTAGGTATCATCGAAAAGCTCAAGTGCTGTGGGGTAGGGTTTCTTGTGGGCTAAGACTTCTGGAATATAAAAGTGAAAATTAATAACAAAAGATTAAATGTCTGGATGTTTCTCCATTGTAATTACAAAGGATAATTAAATTATTTCAATGACTTCATGTTTTTATATTCTTTTTCTTATTTATTATGTCTGAAGGACAACTTTATGAAATTCTTTTTTTTTAGATAAATTTTTATATTTCTTTTCTAGGCCTATCTGACAGTCTGTAAAGATGTCATAATGGTTGGCCTTGGAAATCTCAAGTTTCAAGTTCACGTTTTAGATATAGCACTCTTGGTAATACAGTCAGGTAAGAGTTTTCTTTTTTTTTTTTTTTTTTCTTTTTGTGCTAATCTCAACATCTCTGTATATACTTAACTGATTTCTCGTACATCATGAGAATTGTTGCTTTTGGATTATGTTTCTCCAAAAATGGTATTTATAGCTTCAGCTTGCATTTATAATATGGTCAAAAGTTATGACAGCTTTTTCAGAAATCTGAAAACAAGCAGAGAATTAGTCTAGAACCATACTACTGTTGATTACTAGGGTTTCTTCTTTGCTCTTACCTGCCAATTGCTACTTGTAATTCAAGGTTTTTATTTTATTTTATTAAGTGTATGTTAAAAGATAACATTTTAGAGTTATTTAAATTTGGTTCACATTTGTAAATTTTTGCCTACACTATAGACAGAATTAAAGCTTGGTTTCTGAAGAATTCCTTCAGTTGAATCCCTGTTCTCCACTGTATTTTTTCATGTATGCAGTACTTGATATAATATTGATCACGCTTTATGATAATTTCAGCTACAGGCCTCAGAAGCCAGTGTGATATCATCTACACTTGTAAACTGCTGCTGCTCTTGTAGCTGAAGAATATCTTACTAAAATTTCTATATTGTGTCATTTATCTTCTCTAGAGAGAGGTGGCTTTTGTATTCCAGTACTGTTGTGTGCTCTTAAAGAGATTATTGAAGCTTCTATGGTCCAGAATATAGACCCAGATGAAGTGGCAGATGTGCTCAGTGCTGTTCAGACCGTCTTCCAGAAAGTTTTAGAATGTGTTGCACGGAAGCTCAAGAAACAGCAGGAAGAAGGGCTTCAGGTATCATACTACCCTTAAAACTATTATGCATGTGTAGATGAATGTATTATCTTTACTCAGATTGAACTGATGTTATACTTTGAATTTGACACTTTGAATTGAAACTTTGAATTTACTATTCCTGTAGGCAGATGATTATATTTTCAATTATCTTTTTCTAATATTATACTGAGTTTCCTCAACTTTCAGCATTGTTGTCCTAGCAGTGATGGAAAAACTATTAAGCAGAACAATGCATGATTCAGAACAACCTTAGCACTCATAGATTATTAACCTTATCTATAATTAAAATGAGCTATGCTCCATGCAAAGCAAAAATTTCAATTACATATATTACAGTCTGGAGATGTAGGATTTGTGCCCCTCTCTTTCAGCCAAAATTCCCTAAGCATTAATATGTAGATTCTGTTCAAGAGCTCTTCAAACTCTCCCATCTTCACAGAGAAGTCAACTTTTTGTGTTTTATAGCAGACACTGCATAATAGTGACGTGGGTGAATAATTTTGGAAAATCTTAGGGTCTGCTTTTCAGATTTATGAAGAAAAATCTTTTTTATGGTGTAAACATTGTTTTAATGTAATAAAAATATTCCAGCAAGATATTATCAGAGGAAGTACAAATCACAATTTGAAAGCTCTTGTTTTATTTTAATCACCTGTGATACAAGGAGGAAATCAGTAGTACATGCCAACAACCATGAGTTTGAAGAACCCAAAGAGATTCCCTAAAACAATCTCAAACAGCTGATCTGTTTTTCTTTGGTTTTAGTTGATTCACTCTCTTCAAATGCCTCTTGGGGAATTCCTACACACAGTCCAGTGCTGGCATTCAACCTACACAGCAGTTCACAAGGGTGTTCTCTCAACACTCCTAGCTGCCGTAGTAGCAGAGATAAATCATGCACTGGAGAAGGTAAAGTTAATGCTAACTTCTCTTTTTGTTTTACCTTTGTGTTTTAACAGTATTTTCAAACTATGTTAATGGCGCTACCGGAGCTATATTCACGAAGTGTTGTGTGTTTTATTCATTTATTTAAGATTGCTGTCATGAAACAAATAAGAAATTTTATATTCCATTTTTTTTTTTTTTATTAAAATACACCTTTTATATGGCTGCATACATAAATCTTTACAGAGAATATTTTGCTGAAATAGCTTAAATATACTCAAGCAAGTTCAACTATCTGCTTTTGTTGGAAGATTTGTCATTTTTTTTCCTCCCTTCTCATCACCCATCATTAGGACACTTTAAGATTCCAGACAGTGAATACTTGACCTCAGAAAGACCTTTTGAAGGTCTTCTGTATTCTTGGAACTGTCTTGTAAGGTTTTATGAGAAGCAACTTTTTGTAATGCTAGTCCCAAGCAGTGTCCTGTTTGGCACTGATCACTTCTGCATTGTTTTCATTACAGACCTATCTCTAATACTGCTTTGGTATTCTTGGTCTCTCTGTCTGTGGAGGACAGAGGAATTCTGACCATCTGAGCAGGGTTTCTTTGGAAAGTGAAAAGGAAGTTCTAATATCAAGAAGAGTATGTAGGAAGAGGTTATTCTATATGCTTCAAGTCCAAAGTAGTCCAAGGGACCATTACTATCCTTGAAGGAAGAGGGTAACATTTGAAATGCTTTTTCCTTATGCATGCAGTATTAGAAGCAAATATGGCTCATAAGATTGGAAGCTTTGAGAATTAACAAGTAGGAGCAGAGGTTGTGCTCTTAACTGTGGCTGCAAATGTGACAGAAGTAGAGCAGGAGTCAGTTGCCAGAAAGGACAGTACCACAGAGATGCTGATAAGCTTCTGCATTGCTCACGGAGCCAAAATGATACCAGAGCTTTGCCTGCATTTGCTAATGTGTCACCTGTGGTGGGTAAGTCCGCTGAGCTGGGTTTTCCCTTGTCCTTAGGTTATTGTATGATTGAGTCTAAGTGTCATTTCTAGCTCAATATTTGCTGAATAGTTGTCAAAGTCAGGACTTTACTACCAAAAAGAGCTGACACAGGGAATCAGGAAATCACTGTTACCTAAATTATTTTTAGAAATTATGTGTGCATATGTAAGCGTGCAAACACAAAAGTTACTCGTTTCTGTTGAATAGGCAGTGCCTTCATTTGTTGTAACCAACAATTACTTAAATGAGACTTTCATTCAGAACTGTGGGGAATATTTATTTTGATACACATACTATTTGTTCTAGTTTTAGCCTTCCTAATTTAAATTTGTTTTGCTTGTTTCGACACTGCAAAATTACATTAAGCATATTAGGAAAATACATGTGACCATGTGTAATTACTGAAATTTAGATTTCATTTAATGTTTTCTGTATCTAGATATTTCTTAATATACATGAGTTATTGACTTTTGGGGTTTCAGGCTTCCAGTGAAGGAAATGTAAATATGCCAAGGACTATTTCAGAATTCCCTCCTCTCTCCAACACTTTAATGGTCATAATAATGAAGTCAGTTGATGTTGTCAGGTAAATGCTTCTCCATTAATTTCTGCAAGATTGTTAATAATATGGACTGGATTATGTTGTCAAGAAAAACTTAATTTCTAAATTCAAATATAAACTAGATACTCTCTGTAGCTTACTAAATTCACCTTCAGGTACTTCAGGGACTGCTAGTGCCTTTCTCTTGATGTATTGCTTGTAAATCTTCATTTGGGGGAATGGATGAGCTACTGGTTTATTTCTTAGCTTCATCTGAAAGTGCTCGTTATTTACCAGACTGTTCATCTTGATTTCTTTAAACATGCTTCTTGGATGGCTTCTGTCATAAGATACATATAAACATAAGACCTTCCAATATAGAGGCATTCAGACTATTTACCAAAAATAGCATTAATTCTTTAACCTGAAAATCTGCAATAGAGTGACAGTTGTACTTATGGCTGTATACAAATCACAAAACTCAAAATATATTTAGTATCTCACTTATCCATAGTAGGATTAAGTGCCATTTTTTCTTAAACTGTTTGTTAGGTTTCTCTAAATTTAGGACCCTTACGAATATATGTTAAAATTGTGACAAGTGTTTGTATCCCATTTTACTTTATGTGATTATTCCTCTACGAGAATTATTTTGAATGATCAAAGGGCTAATGCCTTAAAAGCCCTAGGTTCTCCATGGCTTGGCCTAACTTTACTTAACTAGTGTTAACTTGTCTGGCAGGCAGAGAACATTTCTGTCTCTGCTGTCTCAAGATTATTTTGTGGGTCTTTTTTTCCTAAATACTTTTCTAATTCTAGTCAATCCAACCAGACTTCATTTCCTGAAGTCTTCATGTAGGACAAAGCTCTGGGAGCTGCATCTTTCAGTAGGTCTCCTAACCTGAATCCTGCTTTGCTGTCGGTCAGCTCTCCTTGCAGGTTCTGCCTGTCAAGGTGTTCCTTTGGGCTGCTCATTTGAACAGAAAGTCAGTGAATTCTCTGAAGCTTCTTGTAGTGGTCAAGAAGGGTCCCGTCCATTCTTGAAGGAGAAAACTGCTGGTTTGTGGCAGATTGTTTCCATGAGTACTCTAAGAATCGTATCTCTTGTATCTTCTTTTTTGATGCAAAGATCACCTCAGATTATAATACATACCTGGATCCAGTGATGCCTCAGGACTGAAACTGCTTTTTAAGGACCTTTTTTTTTTAAATTGTAATAATAGACCAAAATCAGAAATTCTAGTGGTAAATCAACATTTTGTAAATATCTCAGAAATCAGTGGCATTATCGCTGTTTTCTGTAGCAATGCCAGAGCTTTGGACATTAAAGTATCTAACAGAAGCTTCTAAACTGCAAAAACAGTCATCTTGCATTGGGTTCTGCAGTCTGTTCCGAGTTAAAATTTAGACAAACTGTAGCATTGAATCCTGGCTCCCTTTCTCATCATAATCCTGAGGGACTTAGCATTATCTGGCTGCATGTGTCCTTCACTGCCCTTCAGTGAGAAACTATCAGTGTCTGAAACAAAATATTTCTCTCGTTTATATGTATTTGGAAAGAGCAAGTTGTTCTGAAATATTCTTGTTTTTAATCTTTGCTATAAAGCAACATGTTTTTGCAGATTCTGTCTTATTACAAATTAATAAATTTAAAGCATTCTTTAATGGAACTAAATAGTATTAAACTATATAATGATACAAGTTGAGTTAATAAATTTCTGAATAACTATAGAACCAATAGTTTTTTCACAGATTGACTTTCCTAAAATAACCTACCAGTTTTTCATTTCTGATTACTGCTCCCTCTTCTGTGTACAAACACTTTGATTCTACTTACAAGCAATTAACCATTCTGCCAACTCTACAGTCCTGGCAGTTCAGAGGGAGCCAAGTAATTTACTGTCACCCAATAAATCCTGTCTTGTCTCACGTGGTATCTTCTGAAGCTGGTGGTGGCAGAGTAGCACAGTCACCAGTTGTTCTAATCAAAAAGATCTGTTCTGTTTTGAAAAAAAAAATCTTCTACAAACTATCTCTGCTTTATTTTTTTATAGATCGTTTTTAAATAAATTAATGGAGTGCATTATTTCTGAAGAAATTGAAGGGATTTTTAGTCTTTCAGCTACTGTCTGCATTGTTATTTTAATTAAAGGTCAGTCAAAGTATTTTTGTCTAGTAAAAGTTTGTTTTGATGTGCTACGTTTTGAAAACGTTCATATAAGATTTAGAAGACTATTTTCGTCATTAGCTGTTAAGTTATCATTTTTCTCCAGGACTTAAAGTCCTATTACTTTTAAATGATGCTGCTAAGCTTTGAACTCTTCATCTTTGTGTATTGAGTTTAAAAATAAAACCATTTATTAAGCTAGTAAGGCTTATCTGTTTATTCTGGCTTGCAGAATTTGCAGAATTTGGAAAGCATAAGCTGCTTCCTTAACCCAGGGCAATGAAAATCTAAATTAATATATAGCCTCTTATTAAAAAATATTTTTGATAAAATGATGTTCTATGAAAATATGCAGGTTTGTTTTTATTGCTAAATCATTATTTTCCAAGCTTACAACATAATGCCCTTTCAAATAGGTAAGCACAAAACTTCACTTCTCAAGGATGTTGCACCTGCCATTCGGAAGAGGCTGATAACGTGCAAGGAAGCTGCCACAGAAGAATCCAGCAGCACTGAAAGGTAAATAAATGTGCTATAGGAAATGAACACTGACCCCTCCTCACCCCTCTCTGCAGTAAATGGCTTAAACAATTTGATTAGAGCATTCTGGATGGCTGCGATGTTTAAAATGTGGGGGAAAAAGTCTCGTGAGGTACTGAGTCCAGCACAGGATTAAATTTCCTCCACATACATCAGCTGTTCTGATTGTAATCTTTACATATTTAGTATTTTTTTCTGCATTTAATTTGAATCTTATGACTTATCCTGTATATTGCAGTATTCTTAAATGTAGTTAGGAGCATCTATAGAGCAAAGCAAGTCATCTGTTCACCATTTCTTATTCTTATATCTGCAGCAATGTTCTTTTTTTTCCCCGCCTCTGTCTCTCTAGAACAATAACAAAAATCATACCAAAAAAGGTTATGAAGAAGCTGCTCGGTAGTTAGGTTTTGCTTAATTAATTTTTTACAGCGTGCGTAGCTTCTCAGATAGGTGCAGTACTGGCCCAGACAGGGCCATTAGTGTTTTCTGACGTGCCATTTTTCGTGCTGATATGTAACTAAAATGTGATTATGCACAGCCTGAAATATGCTCTGTTGCTTGAGAATTATTTTATCATTATCTTTTCCTACTTATTAACTAGAAAAATCTGGTCGTAGTAGCTTTTTTTTTTTTTTTAAGTTCATACTTAATAGTATTATTACTCTTTGCCTTCCTAATATACCTTCTCATAATAACACTTTGAAGGATTATCCTTATCTAATACCTTTGTAAACAAAGAAATAATGAGGCTCTGTAATTTCCCCTGAGATTTGACATTTTTTGCTACCATCTTAAGTTGAGACTTGGAGATAATCTATTATATATTAGCAGAGTAAAACTCCTGTCTGGTGGAGTACTTCAAGCGTTGCCCTTAAACAGGGAGTTCTTGCACAGGGAGTTCTTTGCTTCAGAAGCAAAACTTTTCCTTACAGTGTGAAGTCTTCCCTCTGCAGCTGAGTTAGCAGTTTAAGGTAGCCCTGTGGGTCTCTTCTTTAAAAAAAGTGCTGCTCAGTGCACTTTTAAAATCCTGGACAACATATTGGATAGTGAGAGAATTTCCTCAAGAGTAATGGCATGCCCATTAATTCAGTTCATAAAATGCTAATATTATTTCTAGAGGAAGAAAAAAAAAAAGACATAAATATAGTGCATTAGGGACTAAGGAAAAAATACATCATGCTCCATGCAGCAAATATTCTATGCAATCATACATTTTTCTTAATAATCTACATTGTTCAATTAGCATTTCAATATATGGGCAGCAGAATTTAAATTTAGCTAATGGTTGTGCTTACAGATACTTCTTCAGCATTATCAGTTGACCTTTACCAGACCTCCCAAACCCTTTATTTACCTCATTACATCTGTAAATAATGAATTATAATTCTTATAAATAACTTTTTTTTAATGTAACTTTGTGCATGATCTTTCTGCCATCTACCCAAAGGTTAACTGTTAAAGAGCTAGTTAAACTGACTTAGGTTTCTGCTTGAGTTGCTTACAGCTGCCCTGAAGGAGAGCTTGTTGTGCAGCATGCTGCTGGTACATGGTGCAACTTTGGAGATTGATTATTTTAAATAGCCTTAAACTGTAACAAAAATTATACAAAATAGCATTGTGACTAAGCACAGCAGTTATCAAGCTGTATTAGGCCAACTGAGTCCTGCCATGGTTTGAAGGACCTTCATGTTAGAAGAGCCAGAAGGCACAAACGTGGTAGTCTCAATTCAAGAAGAACTGGCACCTAATATTCTGTTCATAAAATGCCGAGTTGTATTTCAGGTCTTCAGGAGTTCATCTTATATGCTCCTGATGAGTGAGTGCCCCAGCAATTTATGACTGACTAACCTTACTTATTTGGGGCATCCTTAAAGCAGTTTAATAATACAAAATGAAGAAATAATGCTCGAGATATACAGGTGACACCATCTTTTGCAAAACATGGATTACAAATGGAGATTAAAGTTTGCAGCAGTTAACCCTGAAAGGATGATTTAGCAGAAGCCCAAAGTCACCAATCTTGTCTGTTGTTGGTGTCCTAGACCCCCGCTCCTAGACCGCAGTTGGGGGTGTCCTAGACCAGCGCTGAGCTCTGTGAGAAGAGCGGGCTGCAAAGGCCGGGAAAGGGACCGGGCCAGGGAGTGCAAGGAGATGAAATGGGGCTCCAGAACAGAGACTTCAGAGCTGCCCTTTGAGACTGGTTAGGAAGCAGTGGGAGAAAGAGACTCTCACAATGTGGTTGGGCTTTCAAGCAGCTGAATGCGGCACTAACTAATAAAGGTAAGATAGAAAGTTTGGAGTTGGCAAGAGAACAGTAGAGATAAGGAGAAAAATTATGAAGACCAGAGAGGGAGAAGAGAAGAAAAAGTGAACGAATTTTCTTTTTAAAAAGAAAAATGCTATGAAAAAAATGAATGATGCTTTTAATAGGCATATGATTAAATATTGGAAAATCAAATGTGCTTAAAATGAAATAGTAATTGAGACTAGATTGTTGTAGTTGATACTATAGCTAGAGATGGCCAGCAGAAATCCGAAAAAATGAGGGAGGAAAAATGGTATTTCAAAAGTAATATTTTAGAAATGTATGTAATCCTTAAACTAATACAGAATAATTTATCAAAGAAACTGGGGATAGCTATATTCTGAGAGCTGCATATTCAAAGAATGATTTAGCATTAGCTAAATGTTTAATTTTCTTATTTATTGTTTTGTGCAGTTTCAGAAACCTGTATGAATCATCTCTGAAATTTCTGGATGAACTTTTGAATCCTTGACTGCACAGAAGCTTTTGTCATGAAAATTAAAAGAAGGAAGATGTATTGGTTTTGAAACCATAAGATTATCTTGTAAAAATATTAATGCTTTGTATTTATATGCTTATACTTTGTACATTTAAAGTAAGCAAAATGTATAAAAATGTATATAGAAATAATGTCATAATAAAGATTTTCAAACATTTTTAGAGGGGATATTCTATATAGTATTTTCACATTTGGGACTAAGTAAAATCATTATCTCTGGATGTGTTTTTATTAAATAATAGTTATATTTTGTCAAATACTTTGAGAGGAGGAAGTGCATAACCTCAGTTCCTGGACTTATAAGTATGAAGCATATTCTTGGAGATTTTGGAAAATATTTCCTGACACAGGAAGAAATACATGGTGATGCGGAGTTCACCAAGGACCATTCTGCCTGATCAACTTAAGTGCCTTCTGTTTGTGGGCAGAGTGTGCAATGGATTCCATTTTTCTTGTTCTTAGCAAGGCTTTTGACACAGGCTCCTACGGTGCCTTTGTGCTGTTGAACTGCAGAGTGAGAGCCCGGATGAGTGGAAAGCAAGTTGGACAGCAGGCGTGGAGAGCAGGGCTGCTGTGCGCTCCAGCTGCTCCTCGTGTTACTGGTGGCCTTCCTCAGGGTACGTACCGTGGCTGACACTGCTCATCATTTTAAACCTGGGCACGGGGGGTGCAGTGCAACCTCAGGCACGTTGGCAGCAGTGGCTGATAAGCTAATATCTACCTCTGAAACCTCTGAATGGCAACCCTAGTAAGTAGCAAAGCCACATGCAACGTCCTCCACCGGGGATGCCATAATCTTTTACACCAGCATAGGCCGAGGGCTGCTGCCTGGGAGATTCTTTAGCAAGAACCTGCTGTCCACATTCCTGGCGGACAGCAAAGAAAAATTTCTTCCTGAATCGAAACTGCAGACCGAATTGGACCAGGTAGCTCAGAGAGGCTGGGGAACATCCCTCCCTGGAGATGTGCAGAACCTGAACTTGCCTGAACAAGGCCCTGACTAACCTGATCTAATTTTAATGATAGCCCTGCCTGGGCTGGGGGTTGGACAAGATTAGCTCCTGGGCTTCCTCCCAAACCGTATTAACTGTGATTCTATTATAAGTATACTGGAGGGGAAGTGCCCTAGGTATTAAATATATATTGGATAAGTACGTAAGTTAAATGTTTTATATTTTGCTATTTTTATAAATTAAGACCAATGGTGCAGACATGTAGACCTTTGACTTTGACTTTGTTAATGCAGCCAGATGCTTAGACAAGGAACAGAATGTTGATTGTAAATTATTTTGCCTTAACTAAGGCATTTATAAATTAAATGTCTGAGTTTATAATGCCGTATTTTTGTCCATTTTAGGAGGTCTAATAGATATCTAGAAAATATTTCAACTGCAGACTGTAAAAGGACCATCTTAGACATTGGATAGCTAACTCCTAGATAGCTCCAGTTAACTGAGGTCATTCCCCCCACCTCGTGTCTGTGCGGGTGGTTCGCCGAGGTCACCAGTGAAAATGCAGTTAGCAAGTTTAGCCGGCTACAATGGACCTCTTCGTCCTGCGTTAGGATTGTGCACTCTGCCTTCCCCCTTTGTAAATCATCTAGTATCTCTGCACAAGTGGAATAAACTGCCTTTTCTCTGTGCTAGGGCTAAATATGAATTTAGTGTAAAGCATCCCAGCTTCCTTATCTGGATAAAAACTTATTTAGTTGGAATGCCTCCATTTAAAAAATCATAACCTTTATAAACAATTGTCAGACTTAGCAATTTTCCTGTTGCAATGTAGATGGGTAAGTGAATTCCAGAAGACTTGCATTATCCACAGCAGTGATGTGAGCCAAGAAAATACTGCTGCCACAGCAGGTAGCCGTAGTTCTGCCAAATGTTTATCTATCAACATCTTTATAAAGACTGTGTTCTTTGGCCTTCGCTCTTCTACATCTGTTAACAGGCAGGTGTTCCAGTAATGACCTTTTAAATCTTCTAATTATACAAGTTAGTTAGTGAATATGTAAATCACTTCCTTTTCTCTGCTTCTCATTCTTTAAATTTGTTCATATTAGGAAGAATTTATTATTGTCGTGTTCTTCAGTGCATTATGCTGCTCTTTCAGTGGTCACTTGTTACGGAACATTTGTGTCAGACCCTATGTCCCAGAGCCTGAAAGAAATCAAGGTAACTTAGCCTGACAAAAATGCAGATTTCTTTTGAAGAAACTGGGAGAAGATATTGCTAGGAATAAACTGCTGACCTCCTAGTGGTGGATGCCTGAGTGATGTTCTAGAGTGGAAATAGTTCTCTGCTCACAGTGAAGCTGGTAAAACTCAGCTTGAGTTTTAGTCCAGGTCTCTAGTAGCTGCTGGGACACAGTGAAATTTGTTGGTTTTCTGCAACAGAGGTAACGACATTCTGAGGATTTCTTGAGCCCCAGCCACTCACTGCTCTTTCCTTAGGCCTTTGTGGCTGACTTACAACAGTATGAATTTTAGGTTTTATTCTCTGTGCTAATTGCAAAGCTATTTAAGTCTTGCCAATGTATTGAATTCATGTATTTTTCTTCTGTTTTCAAGATAATCCACTCTAAGGCACCTACTATATCTTTTGGAAACCTGTAAATCAAAGGATTTTCTTCTTAATTCAAAATTTGAGGGAGAGGGTGTGTGTTTTTTCTGTTTTCATTTTAAGCCTTCAGAACAGTTTATTCAGCTGTCTACAGCATATAAGATGCACCTCTGAAAACTCTCTATACTTTTAAAGCAGCTCCTTGGAGATGCATTCAGCCTTTGCAAGAAATTGAACTTGGCTTAGATAATGCAATTGTTTGAAATATGAAGAAGACTACTTGAAGAGATTCCTTTGAACAGTCTTGATTTGTAGTTGCTGAATTTTCTAGTCACAGCTGTGCCTGTCAGTAGCAATACCTCTTAGCCCTTTGCTTTCTGCATACATACCAGGACTGATAGCACTAAATAAAGAAATAGCTTCAAACTATCTGCAGTGCTGTGAAAGTCTTTCTTTTAACTCCTTTTTTAATTTTTTTTGTTAATTTTTTGTTTATTTTTTCCCAGACCAGGCATCTTTGCTTAAGCTTTATGTGTAGGCACTTCTCTTTTCTGAAGACAATATTCATTTGCTCTCTTATCTAAGAAATAAAATCCAGTAGTATTCTACCTATCACTGATTCAAAGCCTGAGCTAAGGAAAAGCCAAAAAAGGCTCCCAAGCTTGTTCTTAGGCAAAAATATGTGTTTGAGGATGGATCTGACCATGCAAACTCCACTCCAGACCTTTCATACTTGCAAGGAAAAGAAGAAACGTGCCTCACCTCTGCCCCGTACTCCTGTGTTTAAACTGTTGGCTGTTTCTAGCCATTGCTCTGAGCTCTTCTGGCTTGGAGAGGGATGCCAGGGAGCCCAGCAGCAGCAATGCCCAGCTCTAGGACTGGCCTGCACTGACTATTCCTGCTGAGGGCGGAACTAGGATGAAAGGGGTCGGCACCCTCAAAGCTGCACAGGCTCCTGCGCTGACACTGAGGTAGCTTCATTTGGATAACTGCAGAGAAACCCTGCGCCGGGGTAGTGAAGAGTCTTCTCTGCATCTGCCTTCCTCCTTTTTCTGTCCAGTGACATATGCAGGCCCATAGCAAACAGGAACAAGTCTTGCCTGAGCTTCAAAGGGCTCTGTGATTTTAGCTTCAATTTGCTCAACAATTTGGGATTTTTGCACCTGGCTATGTTGTTTGGCAGAGGCATTTCCTTAGTCTCTTCTGGAAACAGAAGCATCTGTTCTGTTCCACTTCTTGATTCCAGAAGAACAATGCAGAAATTGTATGTGTTCAGGCAAGGAAATTTAAACACTTGAAATTTCCCTCCTGTTACTAGTGGACATTTTATCACAAAGGATCACAGTAGCAGTTCTGTTACTATTTTATTGCTTGTGACTCTAGTGAATAGAAGCTGCTAGCAACTTTTTTTCCTGTGTCACTTTTTTTTTTTCTTACAAGAAGGTGGCCTTGCTTTCAGCAAAATAACTTAGTTCTCAAGTGCATGACTTGACACTTACTTAATACTGTTTCTGTTTCTGCAGACCTCATGATATTAAACTGTTCCACTGTAAAATTCTGATTCATTGTTTCATGTTGCTGACAACTTTGCAGAAGTTTCAAATATATATTCAAATTTAATTAGTTCTTGCTTGTTTTTGTCCTGTCATTAATGAAATTAAATAAGAGGTTTCTCCAAAGCATCGGTAGTAATTCCTTTTCAGCCTAATCTATTTCCCTCTTCTGTTCTAATACTGTTCCTACAATAATCCTGTCTCTGTTTTGCTTTGCTTTGCTTTGTTTACTTGTTTCATAATGCAACAATCATTATTCACTAATTGCCTAAAAAGGTACCTGCGAGTCAGCCTAATGTGAAACACAGGCTTCGCACACTGACCTATCTTGCTTATTAAGGGTGTATATTTGCTCCCCAGTTTTCTCAGAAGGCATTTAGAGATCAAAATGGAGTATCTGGAAGAGGGCACAAATCAGATTGGATCAATCTAAGAGTACACTAGAAAGAAAAAAGATCTTTTTACTCAGCAGCTCTTTTTACACAGTCTAAGGGCAAGAGCCACATTCTTGCACCCTTCTCTAGGACTGCTCACATCCAGGATGTAACATGAAGTATTTTACTCTAGCGTTTTCCTCAGATCCAAACAGAAAGAGGTTCTAAGTTTGTCCTCAGTTTCATAAACCTGAACTTCCATCATGGCAAAAACAACAGTCCCTTTCTTCTGCTCCTTGTCCCCAGATTCTTGAAGATGGACCATTGCCCTTGATGTATGGCTGTTTTTATGAGGTTGCCCTGCCCACAACACCAAAAATAATGGTTTTGCAGCGAAAGCTGGACTTGTCCCCCACTTTGGTGGGTCACCAGGCCCAGCAGATGAGGTTCCCCCAGTAAAGCGCAACCACGGCAATTCTGTGTGTTGTTCCCACAACTGAACACCTTCTGCAGAGGTTTCAGGCCTCACCACAACAATATTCAAACTCAAGGACAGTATAGACTCCATGACTTATAATATGTGAGTGAAGAATTATACTACATCCATGAATCAAGAAAGTGCTTTTTAAATGAAAGAAGTTAAAAATGGGGATATTAACTTTTAGTGTTTATTGGATTTTGTTGTTGTTATTACTTTTTGAGAACTCTTCTATCAGTAGGCTGGAAAAACTAGTTCTGCTAGGACCGAAAAAGACCTGTTAAATCAGCCCAACTGCAATGAGCCTGGGACCTGTTTGATGTGAGGAGATAGAGACATTATCCTGGGATCTGTTCACAGCCCCCGGGCTCTCTGAGTTGATCTGTGCTGGAATGGCCGCCAATCCTTGGCTCCTGAGCCAGGCAGGGCAGCCTCCCTCCAGGGAAGTTCTGTCATCCCAGTTAAGATCACAGCACCTGGAACTGCGTGAGCAGCACCTAGTGATCACGGGGCATAGCTTGCAGCTTTTAATTTATAATATATCAGGACGTGTTGACTGAATGCCAAAAGCAAGCTCATTTCACTAACATCTAAACTGCAAAGTGCCCTGTACCCTCTGTGAAAGACTCTTCTAGACAACTAGCATTCTGGGCAGACCTCATAGTTTTGACTCCTTAAGTAAGTTAACTTCATGGAAAAATATGTATGCAAAAATATTTTTTTATTTTACTTTTTAATTCTGGTGAGGGGAAAAGGAGAATTCTTTTTGCACAACCATACTGTGATGACCATCTTCATCTCTTCAATTCTTAGCCTCTCTGAGTTTACCACAACTCTTATTTCTAACTTTATTGAATTTCTATTGAACAAAAAATGCCTGTTAGAAAGTATATTTCTTTCTTGATATTCTTTTTAACTTTCTGGTTATCTTTCAAGCACAGTCCTAGACTTCTAGGTGGTTTCTAAGGTAGGAGTTGTGAACCCCTTCATAATTTCTACAGATAAAAGGTGCTAACGGCAGGTTTGCCTTGGTGCTGTGATTGCCAGAGTGTTTTTGTTTCCTGCTTTCTGTTTCTTCAAAGCTGATAGTTGCTCATTGGTTTCACTGCATGCTGCGGATCAACATCTTTTATATAAGACCAGGCTTCTCCGTGACTCAACCACTCAATCACATGCTCCATTTTACAGAGCAGAAACGTTCAAGGAAAGTGCTTGGCCTAGGGGGAGGATTCCCTTGAGAAGTCAAGTGTTTTGTGTTTGGTCTTTGATGCTGTATCAGAACACTCTGAACTGCAAGAGAGAGTAAAAGAAAGGCTTCCTAAAACAGTGACTCACAAAAGAACAGAGAGCATCCTGCCTCTTCTGTTATTTGACTTCTAACAGTTTCACCAAAACCTGTGAACGTTCTTAACATTATCTTGTACTCACAAAGATGCAGAAGGTAATTTTACCTTCTGTAATTGTGCTTTTCGCAGCTGTCATTGCCATGAACTTTTCCCACATTTCTTCCCCGGTCACAGCACATCCTCAGTAACCCTCCTTTAAAAGAAACGCATGGTATGCAGGGGCCCAAACAGTCTTGTACTGTGAGCTATCAGCATGCCCTTGACAAGACTGTCTGACTCTACAAAACCAGACACTGTGTTCTTCACTTATATTATTCGCTGTTCAGAATAAGCCATTGCCATAAGCATCAAGCTAAAAAAGCTAGTGAATATAAGGAGAGCCCAGTTGTTCTTTCTGCATTCGAAATTGCTGTAAAATATATTGCTGAATTCTAGCTTTCTTCCTAGTAGTTTTCTCAATGATACACCAAGTTTATAAGCATGCAAGAGGTACAGCAGTTATCCTAGCCCGCAAACCACCACCAGGTGTGTCTATGTGTCTGTTACAGTACACAGGAAAACACTATTATCCAGAAAAAAAGCACGGAAAGGGTAAGTTTAACCCAAGAGCACAACATGCCTTCAATAATACTCAGCCACAGAGAGACATGCTGCATAAAAAAAGGGAGAATAGCACAAATAACACAGATTTGCCTGCACATGCCTATTGCTGCATCCACGTGCCCTGTGGCAGCCGTGCAGCAGAGGTGCCCGCGGGGCCGCGCAGGGGTGAGCGGCGCCGACCCGGCAGCGCCTCGTGCCTGCATGGCCAAGGGCCGAAGGCGCCCGAGCTCAAGCTCCGCGCTCTGCGAAAGCAGCTCCGCTCTTGGACACGGACTGCAAAAGCTTCACTTAAGAATGTAGCTAAAACTCTAAGCGCTCCAAAGTCAAGAAATCGTGAAATAAAGATGTGCCTTAACTGCGTCTTCGAGCACGGGCAGGAAGATCTTACCTTCAGTTCCACTGATACATGCTACTCATTTCACACCAGCTGTTCCTTACTCACTTCTCAGCCTCTCTCTGCCCAAAGCGGATTCAAAACCCTTGCCACTGACAACACAGCAAATATGCGGTGCTTTTTTCTCCCCTCGTTGTTCAGCACGCTGTTCTACACCTGATTTTGCTTCATGCTGTTGAAACGCGGTGCCGAGGACAGGCCTTGCTGCTCTCGTGTCACGGCGGCTGGCGAGCGCCACGAGGAACGCGCCCTGCACCTCCCCACCTCCCTGGAGACTTTCGTGTCTCCGTTCGACAAACGTGTCGTGAGATGATGTTCTATGAATTTCTATGAATTTCTATGAATTTTGGTAACTCGGCATGAGGTGTCACATCACGCAGCGTTCGTTAGCACGAAGCACGGCGCTCNCACCTCCCCGACTCCCTGGAGACTTTCGTGTCTCCGTTTGACAAACGTGTCGTGAGATGACGTTCTACATTTCTATGAATTCTGGTAACTCGGCATGAGGTGTCACATCACGCAGCGTTCGTTAGCACGAAGCGCGGCCCTCACTGCAGCTGTGGGTGCTGAGCACGCTCGGAATTAGGCTGCAGGTGACTAAGACACACAGCAGACACAGAGAAATGAGCTTTGCGGAAGCTGGGCTGCCCAGGTTTGTTAATTTACAAGGTAAATTAATNGCACGAAGCACGGCGCTCACTGCAGCTGTGGGTGCTGGGCACGCTCGGAGTTAGGCTGCAGGTGACTAAGTCATACCCAGCACACACAGAGAAATGAGCTTTGCGGAAGCTGGGCTGCCCAGGTTTGTTAATTTACAAGGTAAATTAATGTGTGCGTCATAAATATGTAATATAAAAAATAATAAATGGCATTTAAAGTGTTCGAGTCTCAAGCTAAAAAAGTAGTTTTTGAATAGAGTATACGTTCAGACTAGGTATTCAGAAATGCCTCCCAGATTTAAGAAAATTAGCTCACATTCTCTAATAGATTATAGATTCTGAAAATTAGGTATGTTATAAAACACATATGTGTGCAGTCTAATAATATTAGACAATATTAGTTCAAGTGTATTTAACTGTTGTAGAGACACTTTTAATTTCTAAAGGGCAAAATTAAGTTTTTAAGTAATTTTCAGTTGCTGAAGCTTAGCTGAATAGCATAATGCTAGAATCTGCAAGAATAATAATATTAGTTGGAAATTAAACAAAGGTGCTTAATGTTGTTTCGTTCAATATCTGTTCTATAATATATATTAGTTACCGTTGCAACAGCAACTTTTAATTCCTACGTCTTGCAGGACAAAGTGATTTAAGCTACTGCAGGTCTATTCTTTCAGGATGATAAAGTGTATTAATCTATCTCATTCATCCTTTAATTTAGCACAAGACGAGTGGATACCTCAGGGGATTATAATAGGTTGCAAGATCCATTCACTGAACAGTAAATCTTAACCATAATAGTGAAGGTAGGTAAAAATAGAGCTTTTTAAGTATTTCTGACTTCTCTCCCTTTGAAAATCTCAAAGAATTCCTTTAAAATGTGACTCTCTATGGCTATTTCAAATCAATTTTGATGAATGGCAACCAAATCCAATTACTGTTTGCACGTCTAGTGGTGTCAGCCTGGTTCTCAAAGAACAAGAAGCCACTCACAGAAACAGTTACTAATTAGACCAGCAGTCTAATTATTTAACCTGACTAAGCTATCTTGATATGCTCAGATGTTATTTTTTTTCACATGGGCTAAGAACTCTAAACACCAACAAATCCGGTAGGAATCCAAGCGATCTTGGGGCTGAAATTGCCTCCGCAGGCCTCAAGATGCGCGAGGCGCAGAGGGAGGCCCCTGCAGCACCGATCTGCGCGGATGGGCCCGGCACAAGGTCAGAGCTTTCCCCACGTAACCTGCACGTCTTCTCACAGAGCTCGTTCCCTTCCATAGCCTCACCCTAGACACAAGGATTTCGTAACTGGCCCTAGATTTTAGATTTATTGTTTCTTGTATCCCGTTCTTG
This sequence comes from Crypturellus undulatus, assembly GCA_013389825.1. Taxonomy (NCBI): domain Eukaryota; kingdom Metazoa; phylum Chordata; class Aves; order Tinamiformes; family Tinamidae; genus Crypturellus; species Crypturellus undulatus. Next base: position 196,118 of record VWPW01020001.1, read on the forward strand.
AGACACAAAGGAGATTCTCATCTCCTTTGATGAGATCGCAGGTTCTCAATATCCGTATAGTGTTACTCGCAGGTCATTTCATGCCACCTTTTCCTTCCCTAGAACTAAATTTATTTCAAATACAGCTTCATCTGCCTCCTTTTAGTCTAGATATCTCCAGCAGTGGCATTAGAACAAGTCAGCTATAAAACTAAACAGACTCCAGATGAATTCTGGTTCAGTTTAGACCTCTGAACGCCTACATTTGCTGAAGCATCCTCAGCAACCCTTAATTCCAGCAGCAATTAAGGAGATTTTCCTCCCAAACCCAAACTACCAGGCGTGCTGAAGAGGCTGGTCTGGTAGCAAGCCCTGCAGGGACCCCATGGCCTTAGAAGTCAGCTCAAAACACGCTACCATAAGCACTTGTATATGTCTTCGTTTAATGAAAGTCACATTTATAGTTTCCAGTTGATGTAAGTATCATCCGCCCCTGGTCTCCCAGGTAATTTCCTCTAGCTGCATTTTGTCCCTTAGGCCCTGAACGCCCCATTTTAGGCTCCTTTCCAACTGCTCTCTCCAGCAACACATTAAAACCATTACCATTCGGTTACAGCACAGGGAATAAAAGAGCAGCTCACAGCTTACCAGTCATAACTAAAATCAACCTACATTTTTTTCTTTTTCTTTTTTAAACTCTATTACACATGCGGTTGCCCAGTCCTAGAGGAGTTTCCCTTCCAAGTCTGCATTTAACTCCTGCTTCTCAGTGCTCTAGAAATGTTTGGAGTAAAACTTCCCACATTCTGCAGGGAAAACACATTTTTCTACTACAATTTTGAATATAAGCGGGAAAATTTATAAAAACCGCAATCAGTAGCAGTACATTAAAACAGAAAGGTAGCTCTTTCTGAGCTATTCCTAGATAAAATTGATGTCATATTCCTAAAGTGAATCCTATCACACTCTTCCAACTCTTTTATCTATATGCTGAAAGTTCTCACTCAATATTATTGATTGGGTGGCATTTTTTTTCTGTATTTTTTTCTTTAATTGTTTTCCATTCTTCCCAACACCAAGGAAAATACGAGTCCAGTTGACAATTATGTAACAACTGTTTAGTCACCCTCTCACACCCTCATTGCCATAGGACTTGTGATTAAATACTGATATAGAAATCACTGTATATTAGGTACTCACCTGATGCCAAGATCTGTTCTATTCTAGACCCTGCAAATGTTTATTTTTCATGCCAAATTGAATTCAGTGTGACTTCACTTTAAAATCTAAAAAGCTCTGCTAGCATTGCAGCTATGAAAGCACTGAATCTAACACTGATAATCAGTGACTTATGCATTGCGTGCTGAAAACCCTGCAAGGTTTAGTTATACTATGGTATGGTCAATAGTTCAGAAAGAAAAATAAGACTCACTGCTGATGCAGCCTTGGGCTACACCTTTTTATGCCATTGAAGATTTCTCCTGTTAGAAACTCCTTGTACATTGAATAAAGTTAGTAACTGAATGGAGAAGTCAAGTACAACACTGAAATATAGGTGAATATTTGTACCATTAGGAAGAGAACTTCCTACTACAGCCTTTGGTTTCCAATAATCCCAGCCTCTGCAGAGCTTCTTGATCTCCAAGTAGTGTCAGCAACTTAGGTGCCAGACAGTTTTTAGGATTATTGCAATCACTACTGCAAGGATGATGTTCCTCATTCTTGTCACTTACAATCTTTTGCTTATGCTTCATTACGCACAATGTCTCGCATTATAAGAATGAAAGAGGAGACCAGGCCCAAAAAGATACTTTGAAAGAAAAGATAACAGTGGGAACTCGTTAGGTGCAAGGTACTCTTTAGCTGGAGCTTCAGTTGTTCCATTACCTAGTATTTTTTTCTCATTCTAGATGATTATTCTATGAGCCATACATTTTCACCATTAAAAAAAAAATGTTTAAAAGTGAATAATGCAACATATCTCACTTTTTCTAGTGGTCAGAAGCACCATTACCACTGAATATAAATAGACACCTGCCTTTAAGCAACCCTCCGTAGAAATTTGGCAGCTAGAAAAAGCTGTATCAATGCCAGATCACCCCAAAGAGGGTCCTGTTTGTCACCACCTAAAAGGGAGTTCATGGCTCCTGACACCATCCACGTGCACAGCAGGAATCGGTGTCATCCTTCCCGTAGCAGCGGGATGCGGATCCAGAGAACTTCCTAGGCCTGTCCGTCAGGGCCAGCAAGCTGGGAGCAGCTGTGGCTCGGGCAGGCGTTGGTGCCCTCGGCGAGGGACACGAGGTGGCACAGGGTGCCCGTGCGAGGCCGAGCCGCCCGCTCCGAGCCTCCCGCTGTGTCTGTGCAGGCACCACTAGGACTCGCGCTTAACAAAAGGTTAAACAAATTTCCTAGTAGAAAGTGGAATTAAACAAAATAATGTCACTGCATTTTTTTTTTCTATAAGAATAGCAGTATTTTTTTTCACCTAGAGCCTTTGAGTATGTCCTCAAGAGGCAGAAAATGTAAACGAATTCAGTTCTGTCAATTCCGTCTTGACTGGGCCTGGATATACCACAATCTCTCTAGCTCTTTCCCTCTTTCTCTTCTCCCTCCCTTTTCCTCCAAGCCCCCGCCCAAAGTACATCTTAAAGCTCTGTCAAGATATCTCGCTTACTGAATCTTGGATAAACTGCCTGATAGCTATTGTTCCCTGAGGATTTTGGACCCATTAACAGGACAGATGATCTGCAATTAACCTGCTCAGAAGAAGCCTCGATTAGTGTAGGGGAGGCGGGGCAAGAGGAAGAAAGAAAATTAAGATTTTTTTTTTTAAGGGAGGGCTTGTCTATGCATATATAGGATATTCCACATAGCTGATCACCTTTTTTCAGGATCTTCTTTATGTTTAGATAAACTTCACAAACACCTTTGTGATTCTTTGCTGACAGATGCGATCCCACCCTGTGCAAATACACGTATACGGTTGCTAAGGTCTGTGGGTGTACCCACGCCTGTGCCTATGTAATTCTCAAATTCCGATTGCCTGCCTTTGTAATTAGAAAACAGACCTTCAGAGGCTTACAAATGTGCCCTCCATAACTAAGTACTTGTTAAACATCAAATGCTATCTTTATGTTTTACATTCCATATATCTACCCTTTCACTACTGTGTATTGCTTTAATCCCGTTTACAGCATTTTACTTGCATCACTTAATTACTTACAAGTATGTAACTATTAAGGGTATTTTCCCTTTGTCTATTTTTATAGACTCTGGGAATTTTATGCTTTGACCAAATCATGTATTTTATCATCTTTCCTAAGCCTACCTTCCCACTTTTTCACTCAGGTAATTTTGGCACCTTTTCTTCCTGTATCTCTCAAAATTCTACCATTAAGTCAGGATCCCAGCTTACTAATTCATTCCTCCTACTATTTCATTCCAGAGAGCATTAAATTAACAAAATTAATCCCATATTCATCTTGCCTCTTCCATGCCTTACTGCTTCTGCCTGCCTTTTGTAGCAGAGCTGTTTACTTTTCATAAAAATATTTCCTGGCCCAGCAAAACAGTGAGAAAAAGGCAGAGAAGGAGAGGGAGATTGACCTTATTTTGCAGTGGTTTTATCATGTCCTTGAATCAACAGAATAAAGATCTGAACCTTTAAAATTTCATTGCAAGTAGCTGTCCGGGCCATCTGGGCTTATTCTCTCTTGCTCTGGCCCTTGAAAGGGAAAGTTTGACTTGCACATTTCTCATGACAAGCCTTAGTCAGACACCACCGCATTAACAAACAAACAAACAAACAAACAAGAAATGTTTCCATGAACAACTCCTGTTCAGCTCTGGTTACCATGGATAAGGATGTGAATTTTTCATATGTATAAAATCATATGGATTATTCTGCTCTTCTTTCACTTTGCCTGACATGGTTTTCATACCTTCCCCAACACGGATACCATAAAGACCCAGCTTCAGCAATTAAGGACGTATTAAACTTGAATATGATACGCATTGCTCTGAAATTTATAGATCTATAATTTCCAATGTCCTTCTTCCGTGCAGGCTCACATTCACCCCTGGATGCATTAAAAGTGAAGAGATGATATTCCATCCTCTTGGCGATCGTGCAGTCTCTTTGCTATTTTAGAATCCCATGCCAAAAACATTAAATATGACCTTACCCAAATAATTTACTGATATACTTTTCTATCTCTTTTTCAAAACTATGAAGTCCTAAAGCTTTGTTATAGCTCTGCACCATCCCTAACTTTAACATACATCAGAGTCCCATTTTTTTTGTGTTTGCAATAATTATTTTCACTAATCACACTCTTCAGGATTTCCTTTTCCACCATATTTTGGTTAGTTCAAACTTCTTGAAAATTTGAGAAAAAAATCACAAAGGAAGCAAGCAACAAGGTTGGTAGATCAGAACATGCGTGTTTAATTTAATACGGGAAAAATGTAAAATCTGGGCACTGTGGCATGTCTTACATGAGAAAAAGGTTTTAAAACAGCAACCAGTTTGCACATACCATGTTTATAACACTGTGATTCTGTTATTCCTCTCATTTACTCAGAGATTGAAATCTTGGAGTTTTCACCCATGTCATTAAGCCAACTCTTTATACTTAAAATATTGATTGACTTCAACGTGTCTGTTTCTGGGGCTTAAGATAGCTCAGTGTATCTTTGCAAGGTGCAGCCTAGTATAAAACCATAAAGCAAGGCCAGCTCTGTAATGCCAGTCCTTAGATTTGGCACTCCTGAGAATTGCTACTTGAGCTGCTTCCAAATGCCTGTTCGCCTACCAGGTGAGTCTCTGCTCTTTGGCACTTTGCTCTTGTCTTTACCAGCCTTCTGCACTCAAAGATTTCCTTCTCTGATGAGCGTCCTTTCCTCTCTGCATTTTGCACATTGCTTCACACGCATTGGAACAAATGTTGTTGTTTTGCTAATCCACTGCACAGAGTGGCTATGAGAATTTTAATTTCCATTTTAAACCTGCAGAGGATGTGATCATAAATTCATAGGAGCGATGCAAACCATCTGTGGCAGAGCTACAGTGACTTCCCATGTTATATTTTGTTTTGACACACATCTTGCCCTCTCCCTGTGCGTGTTGTTCCCTCCCCTCTTACCTTCAGTTGCTTTGCAGCTCTGCTAATTCAGACGACCTTTCTCCTTGTTCCTACTACCAGCTTTTAAAGCCAGATGGTTTGCATAACCCATGAGAATGTAATAATTTATGATTCAGCACTTTCGCTTCTCATCTTCTCCTTTCCATATAATGCTTTTTTTCCCTTTCCTTTCAATGCTCTGGTTTCTTTCAGAGTTGTTGAAATTGATTTAAGGAGTTTGGAAACATCGGACTGAAGGGGACCTTTTGAAATCGCTCCCCTGCAGGTTGTGAGCAACCAAGTGCAGAAGTGCAGAAACAAGAACAGCCACCGCTTTTCTCCCTTGTGAATCCCAGGCCACAGGGGCTCTTCTCCCCCAGGAAACTGCTATGGGCTCCACTCTGGGCAGCCCATCTCCCACATCTGTGAGAAAGCAGCTGTGGGAGTGATTTTGGCATCCCACCCTCCTCCAGGACCAGTATATTTTACCCTGGAGGACTTTCACTATTTAATTTTCTGGGCCACAGCAAAATCATGACTCATATTGCTGATTTTACTCCTGCTTTCAAATACCTGGAATGTGAGTCCATGATGGCTGCACCTGGCTAGAGGCAGGCATGAAGGATGTCCTGGGCCAGAGTTATTTACCACAAGGGTGAAGCAGATGAGGGAGCACCTGAGACAGTAGGTGCTGGAATGGGCATGGGACCTGTGATGGCCAGAGGTGTAGAGCAGGGGTGCAGGAGGTGGAAGGCGGCCTCTTGGCAGGGCATGATGACTACTGATTTGCCTCCCTAGAAGGATGCATGGCTGGGGCTGCTGCTCCAGACCTTTCCACGCCAACACCGATCCATGTTGAGAGGCTTCAGAGCCTGGCGAGGGCACCATGGGCCCAAGAAGTCAAGCTGTAGATGCCCGTCAAGAATGAGAATTAAGGCTGGCTCTTGTTTGGAATTTTTATTGACACTTATCCACAATACCTTGATCCTTATAGATAGGTGGATAGTGGATCATGACTGGAAGCCTATTGAGGTGCATACAAACGGGTGCCTCTCCAGGGGCATGGCTGTCTGTCCGTGTTGTCTCCTATCCACAGGTGTGAGTACCGTATGGAGACCGAGGATGATCAATGAGGTTGATGGTCTCTGATACCTACAAAGAGCAGAAATGGTCCTAGCGCAAAGGGGGCCAGGCAGGACTGAGCAGAACTGGGGGCTATCGATTGCATCAATACCGACAGTATCAGTATGTATGGAACTGGACAGGCAGCAATGCCCCTCGATGCTGACGGGGGATGATGCCCAACTGGCAGCGATATTGGCTCGAGGGCTATGCCGGGCAAACCCGAGAGGGATGGCAGCCTCTCGACAGGCGCGATAGTGCGGCATCATGGTGGTACGCACGGCTGGGGCTGCTGCCCAGGCCCCTCCTTGCTCACGGGGTCCGTGCAGTGCTGGGGCTCGCACAAGAAAGACACTGAAGTGCTGGAGCATGTCCAGAGACGGGCAGCAAAGCTGGAAAAGGGGCTGGAGCACAGACCTCACAAGGAGCAGCCGAGGAAGCTGGGGTTGTTTAGCCTGGTGAAGAGGAGGGTCAGCAGAGACCTTATTGCTCTCTGCAGCTACCAGAAAGGAGGCTGTAGTGAGGCACTGGAACAAGCTGCCCAGGGAAGCGGCGGAGTCACCATCCCGGGCAGTGCTGCAGAAGCGTGCAGGTGAGGTGCTTACAGACGTGCTTTAGCAGGCAGGGTGGTGATGGGTTTGCGTTGGACTCCATGGTCCTGAAGGCCTCTCCCAACCATAACGATTCCAAGGGTCTATGTCGGCGCCTGGGAGCGCGGCCGGGGCTCGACGGATCCCACGGGGAGAGCGGGGCGCGCTGGGCGATGGGCGGAGCCTGTCCGGGGGCGTGGCCTGGACGACGGGGCGTGGCCGGGGCCCTTAGGGGCGTGGCCAGGCGGCGGGGGGCGTGGCGTGTCCGGCGGGGGGCGTGTCCCGGGAGGCGCGGCCGCTGTCCGGGGTGTTGAAGCGCCGCGGAGCCGCCGCGGAGCC